>OMNZ01108303.1:41945-77167 GCA_900303255.1 Lesueurigobius sanzi
CAACTACTTGAAAGTATTATGAACTGAGACTTAAAATACTGTGCCTTAACCTGTTAAAGGGTAGTGTTGCGCCAATGCAACGTGGAAACACCATGTCTTTTGGTAGCACCCTATAAACAACATAGCATGCAGCCTCATAGTCTTCCTATAGATTAAAAGGTCTGTCCTTTTCCCATCTTTTCAACTATATGTAAGTCAATTTAAGCCACAACAACACAGTGCAATGGCCACAAGCTTTATCAAGTCTTAAAACTAATAAACTAAATAACTTTACCTACGATTTACGTCTTGTTATATTCCAAAACAGCACACAGCCTTATGCGTTAGGTCTCATTCTGTCCACATCCGCCCTGTTAGATGGATAACTCAGAATGTGTGGACTGTAAGGACTGCAGTTGTTATCCTGGAATGTCTGTCAGAACGGCCGGAGAGCCAGGATGAATATTCAGGTGGAACTTATGGGGCAGACTTAAGTTGACTAAACCCCACTGAAGACAATGATGAGGACACCAGGCTGTATTTCAACTTCTTGTATTGAACATCAGCAGCCTGACCAGTAAGTGGCTAAAGGAAAGTTAGCTCTAAATTTTGGGGTGAATTTGCAAATGCACTCAACAATATTAAAACCAGGAGATATTAATTATTTACATTAGGTTTGGTTCAAACTTATCCTCATAGTTAGAAGAAATACACTATTAATTTGACTATGAGTCAGGTTCCTATAGGAATTTGTGTTTTGTCCCTATTTAACTATTTGGCTAGTGATAGTGCTGGCAGGAATGTCTTGATGAGTTTTAGATTTGGCAACTGAAATTTGTCCTAAAAATACAGAAGCAAAACCTTTGAACAGATTTGAATATAAAGCCTCACAATATATTTCTGTGAAAAATGTAGTTCTAAGATTGAAAGAGTTAAGCGATAGCAAAGAGCGCTGATCCGCAGCTGAATCCATTGGCTGCTACAAACTGTTGACATTGCCTGAAAGAAGTTGATTTATAGGCTGCCTGCCTGGTGTTTACACCATTAAATCACTAATGCAGTAGCGTTGCACATTTTATACGACCCATGTTCAATTTATTTGTAATATAGCTGAAAACCAAGCAATAACTACCCATATATGCCCGTATGCCATTGCTGCTTACTGCAGCACCCGCTAGTTCTATAGCTGCCGCTTTCATATTGACATGAAAGCCTCGAAATTGCATTGTAAATTGCCCTTGATCGTTTATTGATAGACGGAGCGAGGCTGGCTTATCTCTGGCACAGCGCCCAAATGTCAAAGGCGAAATGTGTAACAAAACAGAACAAGGGCAAGGATATACAACGTAGGCCTAAAGGCAAAGGTTATCAGCACAGAGTTAGAGATACAGCAAGGGAGAGGACAACTCGTATGCAGACAAATTGCACACAGACATCTCCAGGATGCTGGACAAATTGAAAAACCTATATTTCCACAAAATAACCCTTTGGCTCTTACGGCAGCACCTCGTGGACAGCCTGGAGGACCACTAATGGCTGTAGTGCCATCATCTTCTATCTTGTATCTTAGCAACTGCTCCTTATCGATGCAATGCTGAGTGTGAAGGCATTTTGGCGCACCTCCAAGACCTCCTCCACGCCGCACAAGACGTCCATGACAGGTCGGAATGTCCCCCGACACCGTTTGCCATCCCTCTGCCGCTAAATATGCCCATCCATCACATCCTAAACAACACTGCGCTAGTGGACTTCAATAATCCAGGTCATGCTTTTGTGGTCAGCAATCGGGTGTATAATCTTGCCACGCGCGGCTGGGTTTCAATAAGCCCACACATACACACAGTCACCTTGGCAGTGAAAGAGGCAGTACCTTACAGGCATAAAAATCAAGGTATAACGCTGTAAAATGCAGAGAGATATTGGCAGGCCACCGGTCCCAAGGGAGACATAGGAAAACTGACCTCCACAACATTAGCGGGCAACTAGAAATCATCTATAGCAGTGGGCAGGGAAGCAATCAGGAGCACAGGCCGCTAAACAAAAGCCCTAGGGTGCGAGACAAGCTGTCAGAAACGCCCTTGTTGTAAACGGGGCATTTAGCATTCGATTGCACTCAATGTTTTGCCCATGTCTGCATTTTTCAAGCGATCGGGTTTGTCATATTGTTTGCGGCCACAGTTTTCTCATTACCATAATCAGAATGCAATTAGATGGTAACAAAATGCAAGGGCTTGTATGGGAGACTGTAACACAGAGAAATCGAATAATATTAGGCGTTTTGTGACTGTATTGACAACTGTTTTTATTTTGTTCCGGCGGTAACAGCGCACAAAGTGTTAGTAATTATGTTAATCAGTCTGGTGCCACATTTACTGCCAGAAGCTCAGGAATGAATTAAGATGAATCTCTTTGTTTCTCGTCAGTCTCCAGCATGAGAAATTACAGTAGTGATAAAGGTAATGATGCAGGTAGGCTGAAGTACTTTATGTATTATGTATTTTTGCAGCAGGCGGACACAAGTGGCCCCCTCTATGTTCAAATGACGGTGGATGGAAATGGTTCACTGGTCGTCCATTTTCCATTTAGCTGGACGTCTACAATCACAGGGCGCATGGGTGACGCGGTCCTGGGCTGAACCCGGAGGAGCGGTCTATCACCCGGTGTTTATGCCGCTGTGCAGTCTGTCGGCTTCTCGCCGAGTCAGCGCCGGAGATGCTCACTGGCAAAAGTCCAGGAGCGCCCACGGAGGAGTAGCATCACGTGACCCACTCGCACTACAGCCTGTGTGATGGAGTGTGGGGTGATATAGGAAGCACTGTTTTGTGGAAATAAGGTAGTAAATAGAAGTAGACTAAAGCTGGACACACACTAAAGGATTTTTAAGCCAGATTTTTAGTCTGAGGAGGCGTGGCTCAATAAAAACTTTCTCTCATGGCATGATCTGTGGTGGGACTCCTCATGTGTGTGTGTGTGTGTCCTCATGTCTGTCCTTAAGTGTGTGTGGTCTGTGCACAGATCTTTAGTCTCAAAAGATATAAAAATCCTCTAGTGTGTGGGCACCTTTAGCCATCGGAGGGATTTTGGCATAACAGTTCAAAATGAAATACTTTTTTTGTGGAATAATGTGCCGTATTTTGCAATAATTTCTAATGTAAAAAAAAATGTAGTACAGTTGTGCTCAAAATATTGGCTAGTGATAGTGTTGGCTGGAATGTCTTGATGAGTTTTAGATTTGGCAACTGAAATTTGTCCTAAATATATTCAGCTGCCAAATCTAAGTGGGAGAACTTGCAAAATAGCAGGGTGTTCAAATACTTACTTTCTTCACTGTATGAATATGAATGACAACACAAAAACCTTCACTCATGGCTAGTGGTTACGTGAAGCCATTTGTTGTCAAAAATTGCCAATGAAAGAGTTCATTCTTTCCATTGTTTTAATCTAAAACCAAATGAATCTATCAGAAGTTACAGTCACATGAAATGTAAATTGGATATCACCATCAGTATAGATCTATAGCTGATACAGAGGTAATTGTGTGCTATATTAGAAGATTGAAAGATTTAGAGCTGAAGACAAAAGACTGTTTGTCTTTGTGTCCGTGTGGCCCATGAGCCAGCTGCACTCAGGATGAATCGGTGATGAGGGAGAAGGTGTCACTGGCATCAGTTTACAGGTTGGCTCTGCGCGAAAGAAAGCTATCACACCAGAAAGATACGACTCTACAACTCACTCCCACTCTCTTTTTAGCATTACAGTGTGGGTCTGCGCACTCTTCATGGAAACAACCCATTCAATGAGTTTGTTCACACTGACCATTCAAGAGCTTTTGTCGTCAATTTGTCGAATTTGTGACCAGCTGGATTCACATGATCTGTGTAATATGGATCCCAAGTGTATTACATAGTCCCCACAATAAGCTGCAGAAGAATCATTGTCAAGGATAGATTGAAGGTGAATGCAGGTGAATGCCAAAGGTGGGAGATGCATGTAACAACTGCCAGCGCTGATTCTGTGTGAGTCACACTCTCAACTCAAAAGAAAAAAGTGTGCGGCGCGGCTCAGGTCGGGTTCGTGCATCGATAAAAATCTATGAACTAGCCGCATCGTTGGATGTTCATGCCGTGTGAAAAAAGTTTACAGTATATACTGTAAACAAATTCATTATTCAGGGTAGCTCCAGGTTTGGTAAAATTCGAAGATTTAAGTCCACTATTATGGAAAAAAATTAAAAGTTACACTGAAAAAATATATACCTAAAAAATATATATATAATGATAATAAAACAAAAAATAATGAAGACAGTTGTTGAATGTAGGCTTTTAAGTTTAAATATTGTATGCAGTTCTAGTTGGAGAGGAAGTGTAATGAAGGTTAATATGATTTTAGGACCCTACGGCTACCTGTTATTTAAAAAGGTAGGATGATATCTCTTCATAACGTGCAACGATTCCAGCTCAATTCACCCAAGGAAGATTAAGTCCATAGACAATAGTTATAATCCCATGGCGCACAGACACTCACCCGGAGGTCTCCATTGGCCAGGTGCGGGTTGTGGTGACCAGGGTACGTTCCATAAATGGGCTCTTTGCAGTAAATCTTAATCACGCAGCGATCTTGAACGTCCCTCGGGTCCTCCAGCTCATAGAAGACGTTGCGAGTCTCATCTTTGATCAACAGCGCTGTGTTGGGAGACCTGCACATCGATATCCATTCACACAAGACAAGAAGGAGAGCCATGTTAATACACACTTTGAGTACATAGAGTATAAGTAGGTGCTTAAGTGAATGGGGAATTGGAAGATCTTTAACGCGTGAGTTGGACATAATGAGATAATCAACAGTGTGCCGTTTGAAATCGAACACATCATGAATGTAATACAAAACAAATGTGGACATTATACAGGCTACATTGATCATTTACAGTTTTGAAGAACAGTGTATTGCTCTCCTTCTATTGAAATTAGGGTGACCCATGTATGAAATATAATAGATAAAGGCTATTTAAGAAGAATACAGTTTTCATCATCCTTGACATAGGACTGGTTTGTTGACACGCAGAATTTCAACATTGCTTCATGACTTTCACCCTTAAACATTAAGAATAAAGTGTATCTATCTGTATCTCTGTAAAATTCTCAGACGGTTATATTTATTATACAAAAGGTTTTATTAAGGCCTTATAAACAATGAAGGAGGCAGTGGATACATTTTAGTGTTAGTGGTGCAAAATCATTTTAAACTTTCCTGAAGCATTTTTCATCATTCCAACTCTTCACAGGGATGAGTTTAAAAACATGTCTTACAACTTTCAGGAACCAAGTAGAGCTTTAGTATTAAATAAAATAAATTAGATATAGGTAATTTAATTACACAGGAAATGTAGCTACAACAATCTAAAACAATGTGTCAAATATATAACAATGGAAACGCTAACATCAAATTCACGTTTTCAGCAGTTAAGGAATTTGTTGATACACAGGGTGTCCATCAAATCTCTTTACAATTTAAAACATTTATTACAAAGGCAGTTGATAAGATATCTTAAACAGGTTTGTTCTATTGCAATCACTGGTTCTCAAAGTTTGTAATCACATTGAAATTTGGGATATTGGATACTGCATTTCGTCAGTTCCTCAATCAAACATTTCCAGACCGGTGGATTGGAAGGGATGGGCCTTGGTCACCACTTTCACCAGATATCACTCCCTTGGACTTATTTCTATGGGGTTTGGTTAAAGATATCGTGTATCGAACAAAGATATGGGACATTACTGACTTGTAAAAGATTTCTGATGCCATCGCCACCATCGATGAGGCTCTGCTGCAGCGAACATGGCAGGATATCGAGTACCGTCTTGATGTGCTTCATGCCCATATAGAGGTGTATTAAACTAATGGTGCCTATATAGAGGTGTGTTAAACTAACGGTGCCCATATAGAGGTGTATTAAACTAACGGTGCCCATATAGAGGTGTATTAAACTAACGGTGCCCATATAGAGGTGTATTAAACTAATGGTGCCCATATAGAGGTGTGTTAAACTAACGGTGCCCATATAGAGGTGTGTTAAACTAATGGTGCCCATATAGAGGTGTATTAAACTAATGGTGCCCATATAGAGGTGTGTTAAACTAACGGTGCCCATATAGAGGTGTATTAAATGAGGTGAAAAAAAAAAAAAAAAACTTTGACAACCACTGATTACAATAGAACAAATCTGGTTAAGATATCTTATCAACTGCCTTTGTAAAACATTTTTTTGTAAAGAGACTTTATGGACACACCGTACATCTTTTTGTTCAGTTCACACTTCTACCACTCAAGACCAGAAGTGTGGAGGATGATGGATGATGAATTAGTTGTCTAGCAAATCTCAATGTTCCCCTTGTGACACAGTTGAAACCATTATAATACATTGTGGAGATTATTTGAAGGCCTAGAAAAACTCCAACCCACAGGTGCCAAAAGAAAGACAATTTATCCGTCTCTCTTCTGTCTGTGGTCATAATAATATACTTGGAGGATTATTAAAGTCTGCACAACTAATTGTAGCTCCCAAGAGTTTTTTTTTATTACTTACACCACAGTGACATTTCGCAGACTTTTTTCATCCTGATTGCCTACTTTTGTTCCGGCACAATTTTTGAGACGGATGTGCGTGCTCTTTTTGGTGTTCACACATAACGACACGCTCGCCCGCGCCGTTGTTTTTGCAGTTACCTGAGCATGGCCATGGTGAGCCTCTGGGGGAACATGTGCACTATGAGGGCTCTGAGGGTGTCCAGGCTGGTCAGCTCGTGGGTCAGGTGCACTCGCCTCGTCTCCTCTCCGAGCTGCAGGAACAAGATCCCTGCATTTATGGACGGGGAGCAGCAATGA
Source organism: Lesueurigobius sanzi (assembly GCA_900303255.1). NCBI lineage: Eukaryota > Metazoa > Chordata > Actinopteri > Gobiiformes > Gobiidae > Lesueurigobius > Lesueurigobius sanzi. Next base: position 48,807 of record OMNZ01108303.1, read on the forward strand.
GGGGGTGCACAGTGGAGTCACGGATGAAGAGAGTGGGGACAAAATTCAACAGAGTGATTCAACTTAGAGCATGTGCTGAGTGCAGAAATGCAAACGGACATCTATTGACTGGCGTTTTAGATTCTCTACACTTTTCCTGCAAATGGCCAATGTTAGTGAAAAGATTAATAAATAAAACAAAGAAAGAAATACTTATAAAGGACATGCATTACTGATATCAGCATTCTGTCTGTGCCGATTCAAGATAATTGCCTATTATTTAGTCAGGGATATACAGTATATTGAAAAAGCCTTGCCATCAGCGAGGTCTAATCATAAAGACAGTCAATTAACAGCAGTGAAGGAAGTAGTTAAGTGTCTAATAATGTTTTGTAACCTTTGCTTAACGGATCAATACTACTCCTGCAGCAAAATTGGACATCTGCACCATCATGCCCCTAATTTATTACATCTCAACAATTACATCCCCACGAGACCAGCTTTCACAATCATTCTCTCATTAGCTGTACAGTCAAGACCTGGATGAAACAGCTGCGGATGCACAGACTACCACGCGTAAACTAAGTATGAGAAAATACTACGACTTTATCAGTGTGATTTATGAATGTGACTTTGATAAAATGAGCCCAGCTGGTAAGAGTCTACAACGCGTTCGGTGCCCTGTGCTGCGGGCCGCGCTCATTACCAACAACACACAAGGGTTTGTAGTTTAAGAAGGCCTTTGTGTGGAAGGCCTTTGTGTGGAGAGCACTAGCAAAGGATGTTAGAATGATGATTACAGGCTGTGTCCACCCTTACTCCTTACTACTCATTTACTATCGTCCCGCACTGTATAGTAGACTATATAGTGGACTCATTTTGTTGGCAATTCAACCACATTTCTCTTCACTACTTTCTCCTGGCCGCTGATCACGTGACGCAGTGACGTAACCTGTGGTGGAGAAAGTAGGGAGCAGCGTGTCCGAAATGTCCGCTAGATGAGTCCACTACATTTGCTGTAAAAATCTAAAAACTCTGCCAATAATGCATTTCTGCCTTCAAGACAGAACAAATTCAAGAGACAATTTATGATTTATGGATACATATAAATCAGATACGTTTTACTCAACATGGATTTCACATTGATGAAGAAAACGGCTTGGATTGTTGCATGTTGCCAGAGAAGAGAAGCTATTGATCTCAAGCTAAAGGTAAACAGCTAACGTTAGCAACATTCCACCATATCGGGTTTTATTCCTAAATAATCCACAACACGCCACTAAAGCAGCGTTTTGGAGAGTTTCATTCATTTCTCTCTGGACATTCGGACACCGCTACAAAATGGCGTGTCTACTACATTGTGCCCTATATAGGAAATAATGTGGACATTCAGACACAGCCACAGTGTTTGTAACAAAGGCACTTCATTACCTTCATAATGTGGCATTTGATTTATTTTGATTTAGTCTGGTTTTTCTTTTGTTTTTACTGCTACAGAATACAAGATTTATTGATAACACAAATATAGACCTATCCCCAAGTCTCAGTCACATGACTTTTTCCTATTTTTGAACAGTGAAAATGATATTTTGGAAAGAATTTTCAAGTGCTATGGCAACAACCTAACTTTACATCACTTGACTTGAGACGCAGGGATAGTCCTCTTAAATTCTGAATTATATTTGGATAATATTTCTTCAGTCTTTGGCAACAATGGTTCAGTATCATTGGACACGGTTGATTTTGAGTTGAAGATGTGGTTGAGAGGTGAATTGTCCTCAACCCAAAAATGACATTTTACCAAACATTTTACTGCATGGTTGAATGACTGAGAGTTTACACAGACATATTGGTGTAGATCTGATTGAGTCCCAGTGGAGGAAGTCGTTTGGCTCTTGTTTACTCTTGGATTGGAACTTATTTTTTTACACACGTTTTAACACAACGTAGTTTACAAATTCATGTTCCATGTTGTCATGTTCCATTTGCATCCATTTATCCTGTAATCTGTGTTTTCTTACATACATAATACTAGGTATAAAATGAGAGATGAATTTATGATGGACAAAAATAGCTCACAACAGATTTTTTACAACCCTGTCCTTCAAAATGATTGAGAAAAATGATCCCTAGAGAAACCACTGCTTAATAGTATTTTGGCAAAGTGATGAAAACAATGGTTTTGTTCAGGTTTAGTCCTGGTTAAGGCTTGGTTTATATTTGTTTATTTTGCCTTTGCTTAGCCTATAACTCAGCACAGCTATAACGTGCATTTCTTATTTCATATTCAGCCCCAGTCGCACGTAATAATGTCTTCTCCCAAACCTCATTTGTGTCATGTGTTGATTGATACATGTAAGTGGAGAATGAATTTGCTCCCTGCCTCCGTCATTAATCAGAGGCGTCAGGTAATGACAGCTCTGTTAAAACCCCGCGCTTCTATTCCAGAGAACTGACTTTCACTTGACACTGGTTTACTCGATTTACATTGATGCCGTCAGTCACCTACGATAAGCAACTGGCATACACTGCAGCAGGATCCAGCCACACAACAGACCTTCAGTGTTTAAAGATTTCCTATAGTTATGGGGACTTAAAGCTGCTGCAGTTTGTTAGAGCAATGCCATAAAGGCTGTAATTAATTTAATCAGTAGTTCTAAAACCTTTCACACTATGTACCACCTACAAAAAGAGAACAACTAAACACAGAATCAAAATCATCCAAGAGCTGGATCAGGTCTAATTAGTTAACAAGGACTAACATGAGACATAAACGCTCGTACTAGAGTTTTGTATCATAGAGAAAGTTTGTCTGAGTCATCTTTAGTACTGGTGAACATTTCTCACTTTTCAACACTAAGGCTTTGTCAACAACGAATTTACAAGTAACTGGCTTATATTTGTTTGTAGCCATAAAACAATGAGAATAAGAGTCGTTTTAGGGTATAAAAGGTGGTGCCCCGATCAACTCGCTCCTAAATCTGTATACAGCCTTCTACTTGTACTTTATGCATTGAAGACAGACAGAAGACGACTTAAACAACCCATCTCTACAATGACAAACAAACAAGACAAGACCACAGTTTTACAAGCACTGCCTTAATTATTGTTATACATTAGATTATATTTTTCCAGAGAAAACTGCTTATGAAGAAGCAGATATTTACTGCATAGTTATGAAATTGAATAGTTTGACATTGATAGGAAAGACATGGCACATTGATGCAAAATATCTTGGTTACAGCTTTGACAAGAGCATAAGGCTGGTCAAAACATTATATTAGAGATATTGGCCCTTATTCATGAATATTTTAAGAAAAAGTTCTTAAGTACAACTTAGGAAAAACTTCACGAAGCGTCATTATCAGGACATTTACATTATATTGACTATGGAAATACAAAGGCACACCCTTTAAACTTCCATATATGGGCATGAGCAGAGCATGAGGCAGAACTCATTTACATATACTTGAAGTATTTAATATTTGTATGCTACTATTTTTCAAAATACCATTGCTCTTATTGTAAATAGCCTCCTGTATTTAGTCTAAAGTCGTTCCTCTGACTACGACAGGTGTGACTCAGAGCAGCAACTATCGAGCTTCAGCCCTCAACTGTGAAAGTCTGATTTACACGATGGGTGTTTCTCAATGTCAAGGCGTCTTGCCTTGCCTTGGTGAAATGTGGGCGTGGTCAGGCATCCACATCATCACTCGCTGCCAAAGTGCTGTTCCAATGTTCATGTGCTCCAAAGGCATGTGTCCTCCCTTTGGTTAGCATGTGGCTAACTTTCCAAGGATACATCTGTGAGCCCTTCGTTGCCTTGCACCAGCCAAAATCACCCATAATGCATCACGGTTGTTAGCAAACAAACAGAAAAAAAGGTGGAAGGTGGATTGTGTGACTTGTACAGGCACTGACTCTCACATTGTAAAGCCAAAATATATGCTTTGACTTTCATAACAGACCTGCCAGTGTTCATTTGGAAAACAAAGCATTTTAATTTAGTTAAAGTTGTAATCAGGTCAAGTAATTATCTTACGTTTTTGTCTTTTTTGTTAAGGAAAAAAAAAACTCATTATTTAGTTGGCTTTTATTTTTATGCAATCAAAATGAACATTTTTAATTTTGTTTATTTGTTATTTGTTTATTTTTGTTTATTAGTCAATAAAAACAAATGGGTTTAATCATCATTAACTACTTTTTAATTTAGTTTTAGTCCAATTTGACACAGCAAAAATAAAAATTTAAAAATAAAACAAAGTTTGCTCTCCCCTCATAGACTCCATGAAACATCTTGCTATTTTTTTTTTTTTTAATTTAGTGATGTCACTTCCATTCCCTCTGAAGTGTGTTCCATTAGTTGATCGTTTTGGACCAAGGCAGGACACTTGCCTTGGATTTGGAGGAAGTGGCTTCAGAGGCAGCCAATTCCAAGGCAAGGCAAGGCAAGGACACTCGACACTGAGAAACACCCTAACTGTCTCTGCTCTATACCACCTCTCATCACTTTCATTCTCTCAAAAAATATATTTTTAAAAGAAATAATTTTTAGAAAAATGTTACTCATGCTGTGTAACACTTTGCATTTTTGGGTCCATTTTGACTGTGATAATATTCTAAAACTGCAGATTTTCTGAGCGTAACAGTCCTCCTGGCTGTTCTTAGGATTTCAGAAGAACTCTTTCAGCTAAGAACACATTTTGTGAATCCAAAAATATTCTTAAGTCGGCCTTAAGAACAAATTTGTGCTTAAGTTTGTTTCATAAGTGAGGCCCAACATTATCTGTACTAGGGTATTCAATCCAAATGCAAACGGGTCAAGATGCAGCCACGTGTAAAGAACCAACTTAATTTAAAATAAAAAAGCTACACCAGAAAATCTCATTAGAAAATAGGTTTAATTTTCTTGAAATAAGAATATTTGACCTTTATTTGAGTAAGTAAAATTATCTGTCAGTATTTTTGCACCTAAAATAAGTATAAACATCTAAATACACCTAAATAAGTTCTTATTGCACATAAAAATTTGCAAATAAATCAAATTTTACTCAAAATCCATCCATCTTCTTCCACTTATCTGTCGCCGGGTCACGGGGGCAGCACTCTTGGTCTGACCCATCACTTAGGATCTGTTTGCCATGAGAGACCTACCAGGACCATAATGCCCCAGACAACAGAGCTCCTAGGGTCATTCGGGTGCTCAAACTCCACCACCATCTTATTGCATTGGCAGATGAATTACTCAAATTAAGGTAAAATTTAATTCTAGTGATTTTAACTCATCAAGATATACATTTTTTGTAGTGTATGCCCTATGTAAGTGTGAATCTAAGGGAAGACAAATACTGTTCTGGTGATAAAAGGCCCATTTCATTTTTACAGGAGACACCTTGGTCCTCCTGATGCCCAGTTTCCCCGTGCTCTGACCTGGTGCTCGTAGTTTGGCCTGGCTGGAGGAGCGCGCCAGGGGCAAGCTCTGTCTCAGCCGGTTCATCCGGTTGAAGCCGATGGGGAGGTCCGGCTCCGACATGGTCTCGAGGTTTTCGGCCGAGGCGAAGGACACTCTGCTGGCCTGGTCAGCGAGAGCGGGCTGAGGGGGGCTGAGGCGCGTCACACGGGGGGTACGGCTCTGAGGAGAGAGACAGAAATGAAAGATTAGAGCATTACTGGGGCAATCTCGTGAGGTGGGGATATAGCAGTCAGTGGTGGACGGCCAGCAGATTGTGGCAGAAAATGGCTCATGAAAATCAATCCGACGACACAAAAGCAACAGCAACCAAATCTTTGGTACACGAGGCGCACAAAGAAGGCAGCTATATACTGCAACTCATCCAACTGAACAAAGGGAGGCTGAGTCCTGAAGACAAAATTACTGCCACACAGAGAACATCAGAGGCACCTTAAATAAACTGATTCCTGCAACATCTGACACAGCACACTCAAATACAGTAGTGTAATGAAGCCCTGGGGTGTTATCTTGGTGCAAGGTAGAATTAAAATGCTATGTAAAATAATTGGTTTTGTCGATTATAAAGCTATGATGAGAAGCAAGAGATTATTGTTGATTCCTACTAGTACACAACATTGGTAAATAGAACAACCCCTCATGGTAGTTTGGATAATACTAACCTTAACCCAGAATAAAGATAATCAAATAGCAGGAAAAATGGTTAGTAATTTCTTGGTAAACCAGAAATGCAGTCAGTTTTTCCAGTCCAAGTCGCTTCCACCTAGGATTTTCTGAGTAGAGTCTCAGTCCATGTTCCTGCCATCATTCTGCAAGTCCAAATTCTGAATGTTCAAGGCCGAGTCCAAGTCCGAGTCATTGAAAATAAAGTCTGAATCCAAAGCACAACTCCAGCCCATTTGAGACTTGTTATTTTCCAAGCAGTGTCCACTCAATGAACCCCCTTATGAATTCTGGTGTCATTTAGCTACACAACATTTGAAGCATCATTAGCAGGCTGTTCACAAAAGTGTGGATCAGAGGTGGGTAGTGCCAAGGACTTGAGAGCTATATCAATCCACAAATTATTCCCCCCAAAATCATCTCATAATACCCTCTTCATACATTGACCATACGCCGACAACTTAAGACACTTGCAAACCATCTACTACAGACAATTAACATGAAGACATCAAAAAAGAAAATTGGAATTAAATCAGTATTAATGAAATGCCCCATTAGCTTTACAGACACCACGCAACGGAGTGGGAAGCAAGCAAACTTAAATAAATGCACAGCGCTCTACTTTCAAGCTGCGATGCCCAAACGTGGCCATACTAATGACTACAATAGACTGGGATCTCCACACTGCGGCGGGGACGGTTAAGCTGCCAGTCCGAGCGGCCGCGAGAGCCCAAATTGCGCGGGACCCCTCATTACGACGCGATCCGTCTCTGCCCGAGCAGGTCGGGTTTTAATGAATCTGCACTGACAGACATTTTCCAGCCCAAAGGAAACGGTAATGAGCTCCCACAGTGCCTTGGCGAAATCAGCTAAGACCCCCCCCCCCTTCACGCATTTTCGAGTCCAAATATACACTGTTTACGAGTGCAAACATAATCATCGTGAAAAACGTGTTAGAAGCAACTATGAATCACAGGGGATTGAGTCCATGCATTGCCGTACACGTATGTAGGCACGCAACAACAGGAGGTGTCAAGGTGGTGGAGTACACAAGGCTCTTACTCATATGAGCTTTCTGCCTCATATAACGCGAGCTACGGAGCCAGGAGGTAAAGCTCCTGTGAACTGTGGAAGAAAAAAGAGGAGGCACAAAGAAGAGGTTAAAAGTAAAGGAAGTTGATTGTTTTTTGAAAAAATGGGAAGGGAAAGCGAAGAAAAAGTAAAAAATGAAAGATGAATGCTAACCTTTTTCTCATAACTTTGTCTTGTTCTAAATTTAAACACTGACAGTCAGCTCAGTCTCAGCGCCAGGCAATATTCTCCTCGCCGCGATGCCGCACTTTCCAGAGCACTGATTCATAAGGCGTTGTCGGCAGCAGGGAACTCATAAAATATATCAATGCGTTTGATAAAGTGGCAAAAAATATTAATGGGAAAAGGTCGCGGCCCGGTTTGAGAATTTGATGCTGTCCCAATTTCGGTTCGACGGCAGGGGCCAATACAACACTATGGCAGGGGCCAATACACACATTTATAAATTTTCAAAATAGAAAATCTATAAATGTGGATCATTGTTGTTGATCCACAAACCTGCCATATTCATCTTTTGGCTGGAAATCCTTTTATGTGGCCAACAAACACACAAGAAGAAGCAGAAGAAGAAGAAGGAGCAGAAGAAGAAGAAGCAGAAGAAGCAGCAGAAGCAGAAGAAGAAGAAGACGCAGAAGAAGAAGAAGAAGAAATTCATGAGGAAATAATTTGACCTTAGTTCATATGTGCTGAAAGGGAATACATGCCAGTTTTTGTTTCATGTCTAAAAGCCCAGATTTTAGCCATAAAAAGTATTTCGCGACCCACTTTAGTGGAGAACACTGCTTCAGAATGTTGATGTCACATGACACACAACCTGAGATTTACTGAGCTGAACATTGACATAAAGCCATTGGAGGATATTCTTAGATTCTTCAGTCACCATAGGTAGACATAAAGGCAGGATCAAAAAGAAGTGAAAATCCTAAAGGAGGTCCTCTCCTGCGCCTGGTGTTGAGAACATATCAAATACTATAATACCCCTGTCATTTTGCAACGTCTGTGCCTCTGACAATGTTGCTCAAGTGATTATGGCTTCAAAGCACTTTTAGATCAGTGCGTGCATTACCCCTGATGTTAAGCCTCGACTATGGGAAGGCTTCTTTAATGGAAAAGATAAACATTGCACCTGCTCTACGAAGTCCATTTACACATTATCTGACTGAGTGTATGTCGAGCGCTAAAGTGGCCAAGTGTCATTGTGTTTACTCCACTGACTCGCTGTTTGACCAAGATATCTCCGGGCAATATGGGTAATAATGCAGTCATCACACCCAGTAATTCAGAGCTTAGAGGTCCCGCGAAAGGAAACACGAGACATCCGAGCGTAAGTGCCTGTCAGTGTGGTCAGTGGGCCGGAGAAACAAACCATTCATATGCAAAATTCAACGCCTGAGAGAAACAAATTGTAACTGGAAAAAGGTTTGGGAAAAAAGGCTTTGAACTGAAGAGTGGTAATAGTCATAATGCATTACACTTTGTCCTGAGGCGAAAATAATTACTCAGACAAATCACAACTAAACGTCTGATTTATTATAATTGCAAAATCAGCCTCTGGAATGCAGAGTCAAACAACATGCCACGCGCTTAGAGGAGTGTTTTTATCGTTCATGCAAAGCAGAAAGTACGTCAAAATAACAGGAAATGGGTGAATGTGGTGTTTTTGTAGAAATGTCCTCAAGCTGCATCCCTTGAGCTTGAGCTGGTCACAATTTTGTAAAATAAGATCTACATTCATGTGCCTTTCGCAGGGAAAATGAGTAATTAACTTACAGCCGTACAGTGAACAGGCCCCGACCAAAGATAAATGGATAGAGTTGGTCAGGAATGGCATCTGTTGAAACCTATCACCTATGAAATTCAGCATAAAATAATTGAATATAAGGAGGATTTCTAAAGAAGAAGCACTATATCAGTCAAATTTAAATGGCATTTTGAATGTTTGCAATAAGCAAATCTCAACAACGGCAATGTTTTGGAGAATTTCCCCAAACTATTAGAGGGTGAGCACATTAACCGTGTTTAGTGCTTTTGCCTCAAGGAGAGTTGTGGGTTTGAGTCTCTACAATTATACAGGTATAAAATCATGAACGTGAGCGCAAATGATCAGTGTGTATCCATATGTGCCAACAGGGCTGGACATAAACACTAGCCAAATGCTGGTAGATTTTCATCCGTGGGTATGGGGACATGCCACTATATTGCATTGCCTACCTTTTTGGGCACTTTTTCCATAAATAAAGTGACGATGCGACTTCTCTCTCTCGCTTTCTCTCTCTCTTTAGATTAGCACGGTTCTCGTCCTGATAGATCTGTGTCTGCTTCATCATTTTCATCAATAGTCCCAGTAAGCTATCCCGTTTGAGCTGGTTTGGAGCTATCGTTGTGCATTTGGTGCGTGCTGCCTGGTGATTAAAGCAACAGGCACATGATAAAACTTGGCACAATGACAAAATAAAACTAGTGAGGCATACTCTACTAAACTGGAGATTCGACAAAACACAGTCTACTATGAGTGCAGTTTATGGATAAGAATGTATTTTTGTGCTGAATGCAATAATAGCATATAAAAAAGATGTGCCCTTTATAACCTGTCTGTGTTATTCCTCCACTGCCAATATGATGTCAATTTATATCATACATTTCCATAATTTTGCATCCCAAACTTAAGATTTTTCTGTAACTTTTGCCCCTTGCCCAAAATGGCTAAGCTCCACATACCCGTCAAAAAAATGTAAGTGTCCCCTGCAGGAGGCCAACCCTGCAAAGAACTATCCATTATCCAGGGAGTACCCCACCTAAAGCCCATAGACTCTGCAATACCTTCACGACATCTAGCGCAAATGAGCAGTAAAAACACACCCGTTATCATAACGTCATTACAAACTGTGATTATTTTACATGTATCCAATATAAATGAAGTGCAACATAATGGGGGGAAATTATGGGCTTGTCGCAATGTTTCGCTCAACTACCGACCATCTGGCTGCGTGAACGTATCTTCCAAATTCAGTGAAAATAATCCTGTCTGCCAGAGCGGCTGATAACTGCGCACTTCCATCCGCGGGCTACGGCACACGCGCCACCATTGGAAATTAAGTGGATGAGACTAATTGTAAATTAGACTTTGTCATTATTTTCTATCAGGTAGGCCGCATTATCGGCGCGCGTAATGGAACACAGCTGTTAGCGTATAGATACATGCAATGAGCCAATCAAGAGGGTGAAATTGTAATTGAGATGTCGTGAGGTTTTAAACACAATTTACATGACGAAATACGCAACTTTGAATTATAGAAACCATTGCAGAAGTAGCAATAATCTCTATTTAAGCCAACTTTGCACTGCAGCACGAGTGTACATTTGGAGTGCTTTGTCCAATCCTAGGAGAATACCCATTGTCCTTTTTAAGATTAATATGAAAAAAAAATGAGTTAAGCACTTTTGAGATGAGTCAGCAGCACTCAGAGGCTGCAGGAAATTAAATCTGCTGAAAAGTCAGTTACCAGCCTGCAAAAATTCTAATTTTTCACATTAAAATTATCTAAAAGTTAAAGTTATGCTCAAGTGCTGAATAGTTTGTTGAGGACTGTTCAAAAATGAAAGCATCACAGGCAGAAACTGACTTTTAATAATGTGTAATAAGCTACAAAAGCTGCAATATCTTACAGTACAATGATCCAAAGTATTGCATATATTTCATTATTAACCAACTAAATCTCGCCACAGACATTTGAGCAAACTCCTAACCTACAAACACAAAAGTGATGGACAAACCTTACCTCCAGGTCCAGCATGTTGTAAAACTATCCCCTGATCTTTACCCTGCTCTAACTTTGCAACAGACTGGTCCTGGTTCAGTTTGAAGGTGCTTGAACAACATTGGCTGCTCGGACAGATCTCTGACACTGTTCGTGATTTATGGTGCAGCTGTGCACATCTGTACAGTGACCGACCAATCACACTCGCCCAGCTGTTCCTCCCACAGCCGCTGCGACTGCATGGGCATTAGCACGGCATACCAGGGTGTTCATTTACAGCCACAACACACTGTTCTTCCACAAAGTAAAATGAGATATTGGTGTTGTTTACGATGAAGAAACATCTAAGAGAAGGCGGTATAGGTGTAGAGGAGTGGTTCTCAACTAGTATATGGCAATAGGATCCACCATCAAACGATAAGTCCAATCCACGACCCAAATAATGATTTAAGTTAGTGTATGAATTATGTAAAAGACTGTGTTTTTGTGCAAGTTTTAGTTGAATAAACATTAAATAATACTATAAGCTAAAATTATGAACTAAAGCAGTGGCTCCCAACCTTTTTGGTCTTGCATACCCCTTGGCCCTTTCACTTATACTTCTTTGAGTACCCCCAGCCTTGATGGTTCTGTTGATTATTTAGTGAATGACTAAGGCCGTTTTCACACACGTCTGGGCCGACCTGAGTTCACTCTAGTTTGAGGTGCTTTTACTTCAGATCTACTTCAGTTGTGTTCACATACTCTGTCTCTGCGTCACACCTAAAAGCTGCACCATCACCATGTGGCCAAAATCAGCTGTTCGCCGAAACTTATAGCGCCGCTTTCGGGTTGAAAGTCCCATTGGGTCGACCTAACTAGTGGCAGTGTGAAAACGCCCTAAAACTCCTATTTATCTGTTAAAAAACTAAATACTCTCAAATTCTAGTGTTAAATATTTTAAATAGCTTTTCATTAAACATAATAATAAAGAATACAATTAAGTTTCATCTTATTTTTTTATCTGAAATTATTCCAAGTACCCCCAGCTAAGCTCTTACGTACCCCCAGTGGTCCCCGTACCCCTGGTTGGGAAACACTAATCTAAAGAACAATTTCCAACAGACTCAGGGAACTTCTAAATCTAAATATTTTAAAAATGTTGCCCAGGAAAGGCTCACAATCCACTTTTTGGATTTATTTTTTTTTGGATCCCGATCCACCAGTTGAGCACCATTGGGTGCAGAGCATATGCAGAGGTCAATTCTGTGGCCCCATGCATGAACCTGATATACCACAAATACTCAAATACTTGAATACCTTCATGCATGGGGCCACAGAATTGTAGAACTTAAAGCTAAAAGAAAATTATTTAGGTTTCTGTATGCAGGAATTCCCTTTTGTCAAACTGGACGGTGTAAAATAAATGTAGCTTCTTGTTGCTGCTGAGAAAAGGAACGGATTAATTCTATTCTTTCATTTTTTCCCAGGTTGTATTAAAAATGTGCCTCCGCTGTGTGGATGTGAAGATTATGAGGCAGGTCAGGGAGGAAAAGACAGAGCATGACATGCCTCCTTCTGCGAGGCGCCCAATAAAGTGAGCGCCGATCGCACAGGCTTCCCACAGAGCGGATCAACACCGGCAGCTGGGGGTTAATTGTGTTGCTCAAGGGCACTTGTTCTGCAGCGAGACAGGAAGCGTTGACTGTTCATTTCCTGCCTGGGTGATACGCCGTGAACTCGTTAAAGTATTTCATCTGATGTTTTACACAGCGTCACAATGCAACAGCTTTTCATATTGAGACCCTTATGGCTTGTGATATAATTGTATCCATAAAGACGACAGTCCAGATGGCTAGAACACTCCACTTTCAGATCGAGTTAACACACGCTGTCACATACGCAGACCCACATGCAATTAGATACAATGCAATGTTTACTCCATTATCTTCTTTTGTCAATCAGAAACAACACTCATTTCTAGTCTTCTAGCTTCATACATCCAGCCATTTTTCCATTTCTTCAGTGGAGTTCTTTTGAGAACAATTGAAATAGCAGAGAGCACATGAGGGAAACTCCACAAGAGGTACAGGTTTGGTAAATATGCTTTGTTAACATGAAGAGTTCATTTGCAAAAACAGATAAGTGCCATTGACAACAATCAACGTTAGCTTGTAATTTTATCTTTGTGTAGCAGTGTTTTTAACCACATCCATTTGAGTGAATCAGAAATATGAAGTCACTTGTTGAAACTCTAAACTATTTAGAAGCAAATTCAAAACGGAGATATGTTTTTGCAAATGAACTCTTCACATTATACCGGCACAAACATATGGTTTAAAGGTGCCATTATTACAAGGTTCTGTCCTTAACAGGTGCTGGGACAATATTTCGGCCCAGGAGTTTAATCACTTTGACTGGCCCATTAACCATTGGAGCTTTGGCGAAAGGTTTAGGGCGCTTACCTGATAGAGGTAGTGGGCTTGATTCTCCGCTATGTCTCTTTTTTTTTACATGGGCTACACGCACATGATCTGGGCCTGAAGCATCTCCACAGCCTCTTAGTTATACACTTTTGCTCTACACATCGCTCATGTTTCTTCAGCTCCTGTCTCCTGTGCGTGCCCTGCACCTTGGACCATACCTTGCGCTAAACCAGAGGGGTGTTTTACTTCTCATGGTATCTCAAACGCATGGTGCAAAAGTTATTTCTGTCTCTTATTTGATAGATTTACATGAAAGCGACGTTATTCTTGTCTGAAACAGCCCCAGGCTCCTGACAGCACAACCGAGAGAGTGCATTGTCAAATACAATTTTCTCTGGTGGTCCAAAAGTGAGGCGGCCCACCGGGAAACGTCCCGACTCTCCCGATTACCCAGCACGCCACTGGTCCTTAACAATTTGCTATGTCTCGCTCCTCTTTTCGCCCCCTTTCACACCATGCTGTCCTGTCCATTTGTCATGATCTGCTTTCCTTATTTTGGTTTGTTTTTTGGTCTTCGTCTGCTCATGTCCTGTTTTATTTTTGACTTGTCAGTTCTGTCCTTGTGATTTCCTGTTTGACTTCCCGTGTTGATGACCTGCCCCGCCCTAATGTGCTTCACCTGTGCCTCGTCCCCTCATGTATTTATACCCAGTGTATGCCTTGTCCTTTGTCGGTGCATTGTCTTTGTATTTATCTACGTCTGTCATTGTTCCTGAGTTTATATTATTTTTGTTTTGGATTTTTGTTACATATTAAACATCTTCGTTTTTGTGTTTGGGCCTTTTCTTTCAGTTTTTGTTTCACATCATGACACTATTGTACCAAATAGTCAGTGGTCCTTTTAGTATGTCCGGTCAAAAGTATAGCAGTAAACTTATCCTCTAATGTGACTGGCGTTCAGTGAAAAATGAATTAACAATTTCCCATACTAATACCTACAACATGGTACTTTGCCAATGTCTCCGAAGCGTCCCGTCTTGGCAAACGGTGGTGAAGTGTCAATAAGTGATTCTGGCCACGCGCCCGTGTCTGCTGCCAGGCGTCAGCGGGGGAACACAGCCGCAGTAGGCCTTTCTAAGCCCTTTACCAGCGCGAAAAACACTCCCGCTTTTCTCCAACGCAGATTTGGGGGAATATTTTCTCCACAGAGCATCGTATCAACATCCAAACAGCACAGCGGTGACAAAGGCAGTTGTCTAAATGGGTTAGACTTGAGCTCGCTTGCTGGGACGAAAATGGCAGGGCTAGTCAGGGGAGGCCGACGCGGGAAGTGGCTCAGACGTACTCTGCATACTATATGTGCGACACGAAAAGTCTCTATGGATGCACAAATCGTTTCTATAAAAAAAAAAAAAAGAGTTCGGTTACGGATGTGTGAAAACTGGATTTTCATTTCCTGCTGAAGACAGAGGCTGAAGTGTTAGAAACCACATCTATCATCCAAAGTATAGATCTGTGCTGAATGTGTCAAGGTGTGTCATTCTTTATTATTATCCTTTCAAACGCTACTGAAAAAGGATAACCAAACTTGTTCAGGGGGAAATGCTTGCTTATGCTACCTTTATGTTTCATCTACAGTATGTAAAGAAGTCCCTAAGAATTCTCTGTATGATTATAACTTTCTTAACAGATTCTCTTGTGATGTAGAGCAACGCAAAATACAAATTTCTCTGCAGGGCGGCTTTCGTTTAGATACTGTTCCTGGTCCACAGCAAAGAAAATATATTCTTCTTATCTGCGTTGACTTTTCCTATAATTCAAAATCAACCAGGCTGATCTTCCTGGCAGAAACTAATAATAACTTTTCCATCACTGTCTGTGGAGATGCCAGTGAAGAAAAACATCGAATTGATCAGGATATTCTTGTTCACCTGGGTCCCAACCTTGTCATAGTAAAGAAAATGAACTAAGATAAGATCAAGGATGCTCTTAATACACAGTAATGAGCAGGATGGAAAGAAAGACATGTACATGCAACTAAAAACACGAAAGGTATACTTGTATTTCTAATTTATTACAACAATGAATAATAATCCTATGCTCCTGTTTGCAATCAGACTGAACAACCAATAGGCTTCAATAAGGCATTGCTTTTTGTGCCTTTAGCGTCTTCAAATAGGCTTGTAAATCGTCATATACTCCAAGAACTAGAATTAGTTTTAATATCATTTTGCCACAAATGGGAGATCTCTCGTATTGCTCTCCTGAATAAAATTCTTGTACAGCAAAATAGCTGATAAACAGTTGGAATAAAGCCTCGATAGCATCCCTCAATATGACTATGTCTAAATTCAATACCGAGGCAGAGGCGGAGACAATGGCGCAGTGATTACTCTGACCGTTCCGACAGAGGAGACCAAATGAAGCATTAATATTTGTATAAGTGCCGCTCGCAGCTGTGAAAAAGACAAAATTACACTGCACTGTTTTCCATTATGTTAGCAGCAGCAGCAGCAGCAGCAGCCGTATAAGAAGAAGGCAGAGTAAATCCCTGTTGGTCCCTATGGACAGGCGGCAAAATCCTTTCAATCTGTTTTGTTGGAGGATTTGGAAGGACAACATTGACGATTATTTACTTCATATGCCGCTTTCTACGGCCGCGGCAAAGAGGTGAGGACTGTGGGTCAAGCTAACGCAGAGTTAATCCATACAGGCCTTGTTTTGGCTATGCGCATTTGTACATTTAAGGGAGCAGCGAGACGTGGCGTGCCGGGGAGTATTGGGAGACTATTAAACGTAACGCAGATGCAATATGGGCAGCTGCGGGGGTCTGTTGAGACGCGCTGAGAGGAAGCGGAGCCCAATCAGGTCTAAGCTGCACCCTGGTTTCAAATGGGGAGAGAGAGGGTGTGGGAGCGACAGCAAGAGGCTCTATAAAGACTACCCGCTAGTTCCTATTTGGCTTCTCAGGGAAATAAAGCCAATAAAGGCACATAGCACGACAAAAACAAGACTAGCACCAAGGCCGTACGTTCAAGTTTTACAGATGTGACACGGGCCAAGAATGATCAAGGGATATATTTCCTCCTTGTGCAAAAAATGACTACTTATTAACTAGTACGAGACTGGAAAGTTTGGAGTCTTTTGGTGCTATTGAAGTGAAGATGTAAGAGTCAATGAGGATATTACCATATAGTACTACAGTGTCTTGTTGTGGACTTTGCGCACTCCACATGGATACCAAATATGTCAATCTTTATGCCTGGACATGTGAGTGAGAGGAGCGAAAGCGAAGGAAAAAGGCGCCGCTGGAGTCATTTCCTGGTCCGCGGCTCGGCAAAACATCATAAAATAACCATCGTAAAGGGTGAGTTTGGTCATTTTTCTACTTTAACAAGGTACTGTATCTACAATATATGGGACCAAACTACACAGAAATCTCAAAATTGCCCACCCCATGAAAAATCAATAGTTTCACCTGCCGAGTCTCACCTTAAAAGACATTTTTCCATATTCAATGCTCATAATTCTTGGTCTCGTCAAACTCTGAGGGAGTGACGGGGGACTTAAGCAAAAATAGTGAAATGTGAACCTTCACAAGAAGAAAATAGCTTTAGCTTTTAGATTTAGATTTAGCTTAGCTTTTTTTTCCAAGTAAAATTGGTTGAGATTAGTAGTGGACATGATGAGGAATAATAATCCAGAGAGAGTTTTGACTCACCTCAAAAGATATAACTATAAATACATTTACATACAAGATATAGCACTTGGATTGCTTATACAGTCACCATTGACGGGATATTCATCTAGAAGTTTCTCAGGACTTCCACAGTGAAATTGGTTGAGCGTAAGTACACAGGAAGAGGACATGCAGTGGAATATGGAGAGAATCATATTAGACAGAAATAGCTTTACCTAATGTGCCTGTCTCTCATGTCCTCCAGCATGTTGCATTAGCACAATAGCTACCAATTGTCTTGTAGCACTGATACCGTCTGTAACACGCTGGATCCCGAGAGTATTCGACATCGACTGCGGATGACTGCATATTTAAATTGAATTAGGTCTAAAGCAGCAACCCCCGAAAAAGAGTAGATTTTTATTCACTATGTCAGCAATAGCTTCGGCGAGGTTCATTGTAGAATATCAAGTAATTCTCTGTTTAAGACGGCGTAAGTGCTTAGGTTAGCATACATTTAGCTACAGTCTCCCCGGGGCTTCATCAAAGAGAAGGGTCAAAAGACTGTGTTCAATAATAATGTATTCGGAGTTGGAACAAGGATGCGCTCAAGGCTTTTGACACATGGGCGAGGACCGGGGCAAAAAGCACTGGCGGTTCATTTACATCTTTCTCTCAATGATAAGAGTAAAAAGTATTATTTTTTTATATCATTGAATAACATTAGCACCACGCAGGCACAAACTCACTGAAGCGGGTGATGTAGCCAAGCTGTACATTTCCATACCCCAGGTGTATCAAGATTTATGACTCGACAGAATAACATGAATTTACATCAGGCAAGGAAATCTGGAGACACAGGCCTAGGCATTTTCAGTTGTATTAAAAACGTCCAGGACATCACAGTAACAGTGACAACGCCACATTGGGACGAGGCTACTCCACCTCACGCCCACTACAGCCTACAGGTGTGTTACCATGGCGACACAGGTATAAGTAGCGAGTGATATTCGCCTGTTAATAGGTTGCGTTCACGTTTTAGAATTGCTCTTGGCAGGTTCCAGTACTCAGTGGGAGAGAGACAGCTTTTGAAGGAAATCCCAAAATAGAAAAGGTTAGTGCTAGATCAGAGGTGGGCAAACTAAGGCCTGGCACTTCAATCCGGGCCGCAAAGCATGACCGAGCCCGATATGCGTTGGTTAAAAAGAGTGAAAGCAATGTTACCCTGACAAAAAGAAAGATAATTCATACCTGCTGCTATTTTGTTGCTTTGGAAAAATGTATTTAGATAATCTTTTTTAGAATTGTGCATGTCTTAAATGCCCACTACCCTATGTACCGCAGCTGGTCTGGTCCACCTGGCATGATCAAAAACCCAGTGTGGCCCTTGCGCCAAAAAGCTTGCCCCTACCTGTGCTAGATAGTCTGCTCGGGAGGGACGGTTTGTTGTAATTTTGAATAGATCTGTGAGTTGGTTTGTCTGAAAATATACCTAAACCCTAACCCTAATACTAACCTCAATATTCCTGTTCCTAAACTTAATTTTTGTCATGAAATCTAAAGTTTTCACAGACCGTCCCTCCCGAGCCAACAATCTAGCATGAGCCAATAGAAAATGTACAAATGTTGATACTGATCATTATTTGGTTAGATATTTGACCAAAGATTGATAAAAATCTATCAATTAGCTGCATCGTTGTATAGGCCGCAGGGTTCATGGCGTGTGAAGTATTGTACCTACATAGCTGGATATTTTTAGAAACGCATACACTGTATTTCTCTACGTTTTGGCCTACTGTAAACATGTATACGCATTCATGACGTCATTAATTGGATATTTTTATAAACTCTCTGCTGCAAAGTGGAGTTTCCCGAAAACGGCATGCAAACGGAGAGGTATGGACAGAAAAGCAGCATATCTGATGTGTGTCGTGTGTGTCATGTGTGTCCATTGCAACGTTGCAACCACATGCTTTTATTTTAACCAACAAATGCAAACAGAACGCTGGTAAAATGGACCAAAATAAAAGGAAAGCTTCAGTCAACGGTATTTACATGTATTTCCTGTGTAAAGAACAAAATATTCTGCGTATTCTGTATTATGTATACAGACTACAAAAATGTACTGAAAGGCATGACTCTTCTCTCAAGTGTTACTGCTCCTGGATGTGTTGTAAAATGTGTGTCTTGATCTAAAAACATAAAAATGCAAATGCTCTCACGATCTCAAAAAGAGACGGAAAATTTGCACTTTGATGTCTTCCCAAAATCCATCACCCCTGGACTTACACTTCATCCATTTGACTCTTGTGACCAATTACCACAGAATTAGCACGGATTATACAATTCCTTGCCCGTGCATCATCACATCACCGCCACCGATACCCCCATCACTCCACTTCACCCTCCAGATCCTAATCACATAATATCCATGAGTCGAGTGTCCCAGGGGTGGCAGCAGATTAAGCTCAACTCCGCACACAGCCGAGGGAACCCATGCTCCGAGTCAGCCCTCACAATTAAAACGCTAGCATTACCGGAGCGGCGATAAAGATTTTCAACTCGAAAACGTGGGCAAGCATGTGACCGCCACTCAAACGTGCAGACGAGCATGCAGAGACGCACAGTGAAAGGGATCTATTTAGGGAGGCAAATCCACAAACAGAAACAACAAGAAGAAAAAAAAAATCTTGGCACTGACCTTGAAGCTCCAGTAGTTTGGTTGTTGCTGGGAGCGGGGGGGAAACAAAAGGGGACGGAGAGACAGAGAGGAGAGAGAAGAGCGAAGGAACGTTAGACATTTTGTCATGTGCTGCACTAAATAACACTCTGGGTATAGTAAGACCAATGGAGCAAAAGCAATGGCTGTTTGCGAACACAGCCAAGTGCACAGAGGCCATTGGAAGTCATACCACAGTCATCGCCTCTACTGCTAAAACTAGAACAAGAAACCTACTCTGCAAACTCTGATGCTGAATTTCTCTCCCACTCTTCATCCACTTTCAAGCTGGACTGTCCCGTCTAATGAAGCCTAGTGGCCAAAAGGAGCTTAATCAAAGGTTAAGCTGAAATTTAAAAGTAAAATTGACCTAAAAGTCCTTGGTTGAAATGACTGTTTTCCCTCAAGTACAAAAAGACCTTGGAGCATCCTGTTTAAAAGTTTCTACTTGACTTTTCATCCATCACCTGCATCATAAGTGCAAGATAGATAGATAGATAGATAGATAGATAGATAGATAGATAGATAGATAGATAGATTTATTGATCGAAGGAAATCAAGTTTTACAGCTGCTTGTCACACACATAAAAAGAGACAGATAAAAAGGAGAGGGAACAACATTATCAAAACCAAAAGAACAAACCGGATATTACATTTTACTTTCCCACGTCAATAAATGATCATTTTTATCTTAATCTTTCCCTATTTGTCTCCACTTCACAGATTTGCAGATTGCGGATCACATTTTCTCATGGCGAGAAAGATACAGTACGAAACCTCTGGCAACGCAGACTGTCAAATGCTGTGTTTTCTTCCATATTTATCTCAGTAACGACGGGCTAATTATCTCCCCGATAGCCAGATGAATTTATGTTGTCCTTCACTGCCATCATAATAGGACTTTAATTGGCTGTAATTGCTTCTGTGCTATTCATCAAATGTTTACAGTGACTTTGTTGCACACCAAGGAAGGAAATCAGGACACACTGCCAGTTCTCTCTTCACTCTCCTCAGAAGAACGAGGCACTGGCCCCGGCCCAAAAGCAGGATTATACTGATAAACACTGGATTAAGACACTGCCATTTTTACTTTATTTGGGGCGTGGCCAATATCACATACAGTTAGTTTGGTGTGCAATCTGTCCATATGTACTTTGTGGCCTTCAGCTTTGATGAAAACTATTAATTTTTCCGTCCGTATGCTTCAACAGTTTTGTAAAACATCTCATTAACTGCGCTAAGATCGGATGCCAGCAATAAAGGTTTACTTAAATTTGGCACTAAATGTTTTTAGTTTGTAATTGAACCAAAGAAGAAACATTGGCACTTTGTTTAGCATGAAAATAGTAATGCAAAACAAAAGCTTTATAAAAAGTGAGGAGGTAGACTCCATCCTGTAACGCTCCCACCTCACCGTTTGGATCAATCACATGCCAGTACTGTGGTTTACGGCGGGGTATCCGGCTTTTGCAAATGCAACATAAGTACAGAGACAAAGCAAAATAAAACATGGCAGCACAGGAGGGCGGATGGGTAGCCGCTGCTATCGAATCTGTGTAGCAGAATCCACAATTTATTTTTTGAAAGAACAACAGCAAGTGGTGCTGTGTGTATTTGTGTATTCTGTTGAATGTCCCTCTTTTCATGATATTGGGGAGAACTGAAATCAGAGTGCTACACATTATCAATCTGGGTCGTGCCAGTTTAAGAAAACATTGCTGTCTGGATGACCACACCAGGAACAACGGCATGTGACACTTCTGGCAGCGGTTATCATTAAAATATATCAAGGTAAAGAAATTACATTGCTTACCCATGTGTCTTATTAAAATGCACTTTTTCATATATCATATAATATATGATATCATACGATATAGATATAGATACTGTGCAATATCGTTAATATCCCCCTTATGCCAAGAAAAGTGTGCAACAGTTTAACTAATAATAATGACCATCCAAAATACTCCCAATTGATAAAAGACAATGAGGTTGTACGTATTGTCTTTAAAGAAGCTGAATATGTTCTTAGTTTTTGAAAACTTGTCTCTTCTGAGACAAGTTTACATTTTCAAACCTGACACACTGTAAATGCACCATTTAATCAGACCTCTAATTGGTGCTCATGAATTCAGTGTTTTCATCTTCGTCAATGTCTCCCAAACAGCCAATCAGCCACATCAGTCTACTACACTTTAAATTCATGAGAACAGATGGATACAATTTTAAAGCAACACAAATTACTGATTGTCAAAACCATTCTGTTCAAAAATAGGATTCATTATTGCCTCAGATTTCTGCAGAAGCCTTTCGAATTTCATCATTTCCCCGAGCGTACAACCTTTTCTTTCTGTTGTGATTCATCTGCACACAATGTTGCAACCAAAGCTTTTGTGATTTTGGAGTATATATCCAATTACATACATAAATTGATAAATGTTACGGCACAGAGCTTGTTGGCATTGAGTTAAGTTGTCGAACAAAATTTGTTAATCGATTTGTCTCATCAACAGAACGCAGCATATTCTTAAAAGGGCTTTGCTTGTCAATCTCAGGCTTGAAACACCTGATTGTAGGTAAGGTGATAACTAGACAGGAATCATAAAGCACTGAGCATCTGAATAACATCCCGATACAACTTTTCAATAGTGTGATCAAAGCACCGCCCACTCAGCCACATCTGAAAAGCTCTTAAAGAAATTTCATTCCCTTAAAAATTAATCTGAGGTGTAGGTGTAACTCAATTCACCAGCTGTTCCGGGAGATGCCTACTCCCAAATATTTGCTTTGCGCTCTTGTGTGTGGAAGTTTTTTTAAATTGTCGAGTGGAGGAGGCAAGAAAAGAGGAAAAGATCCTGACTTTGAAAGTGCAACAGGCCTGTGGGCTGCTCTGACCCAGATCGGCCGAGAGAGAGAGAAAGCAAGAGAGAGAGAGAGTTCTGTACAAAGTCTGGTAAATTACACATAGGGCATGGGAAATGGTCAGCTTATTAAATGTATCAGAGGAAGGGAATATAGCCAAGACATCAAGCTGCTTCTTATACTGGATTTGATTAGGTCATGTTTTATTACCCCCGACATAGAGGATGTTTGGAGGGTCAAAGGTTAGCTGCTGGTTGTCTGATTCTGGTGAAAACTTCGGAAAAGGTCAGCATTTGGTAAATATGATGCTCATCTGGCTCCCCAAGGCTGTTACTTTTGGTTGATGAGTGTGTGCTGGGAACTCACTCATCAAATGCATCTTTTTAGCATTGCAACTAAAGCCTTGAGTACTTGAGGATCTGTGAAGGCTTGAGGAAGATTTTTTTTTTTCTTTTAATGGTAGCTTGCAAGAGTCTAGCACATAGTACATACAGTAGCAGACTCTCACTTGTTAAACCGTTAATGAACCATTTCGGGCTCTGAAAACCTCAGGGAGCCGTCTCCCGCTGGTGGCCAGAATCAGGACGAACCACGGCGATGCTACATTTCAGTTTTATACAGCAAAAACCTGAAACAGTCTTCCTCAGAACGTGAGACAGGCCTAAACTCTAACAATCTTCAAATTCAGGCTAAAATGGATCTATTTAGCTGTGCATAAAACAACTGAAAGTATTGTAGTATTAAGTTTAATCTACTTCTAGCTTGTAAGGGATTTGTATGTGCTGCCTATCTGTTGCTTGGATTCAGGCTACTTTAATATTTGCTCTTGTTCTATTAATTTGACAAAAACAAAATATCGTATTGGCATTTACGAAGCTAAAAGAATACTGTTTAGTCTTGCTTGCGGTACTAATTACTAACAAATCACTACACAGGTACAAAACCTTTTAGAGTAAAAAGTAGAATCCTGAAAGTCTTGTTAGCTGCAACTTTAGTCCGATCTTGTTAAATTTGAACAGAACCAGCCGCCAAGGAATGTCACTTTGTGTTTCCTCTTGGGACGACGTTTAGAGAAGACAAGCAGCCATTATAGGAGCCCCCACTGCATAGATCCTAACACTGATGCAGGCTATACAAGCATCCAGGGTCTCAAGCCTCGACATAAAAAGACCATTATCTGCGGAAGGTAATGAAAAACTGGCATGTTATTGGTATGGATTAGGCCGTAAAACCAGGCACAAACCAGACCTGGAGATGCGCAATTACACATTTACAGGCACCAGAAACTAATAAAGTTATGTTGTGAATGTGATATTTTATTTTGGCAGGGGATTGGACCATGCTTCACTGGTTATTGCTTCCAAATGTGTCACTGACTTGCCCCGCCGCTTCCATTACTTACTAGTACAAAAACAAGATAATAATTCTGTCACGGATAATTCCTCCGAGTTAACCACCTCACGTCCTTGTTCTGATCGCTCTCCAATTTTTGAGCACTTTCACAGCGTGGCTTTATAATTAGGAGTCGACAACTGGAAAATGGCTGTTTGTTCTGCTAACCCTTCCTAGGTTGGATTAGCAGGGCAAAAAACGAGCATCCAAAGTGGCACGATGTCGAATTTGGTTCACTTTCTGGCAAATTCAGACTCCTCCTAATCATGGAGCTTAGGAGAAAGGTCCCTGGGTGCTCCTCACAAGAAGTTATCCAAGTGGTATGGAAGGATGGATCAAACGCAGAGGACAAATAGCTACAGAGACAGTAAATTGTT
The DNA here is from genome assembly GCA_900303255.1 of Lesueurigobius sanzi. Lineage (NCBI taxonomy): Eukaryota > Metazoa > Chordata > Actinopteri > Gobiiformes > Gobiidae > Lesueurigobius > Lesueurigobius sanzi. The sequence goes on from OMNZ01108303.1 coordinate 73,203, forward strand.
AACCTTAACCATAAAGTGGACATAATTGTGGTTTATAAACATGCTTGTATACATAGAAGCAGACATAAGTGTAAGGGATTTATTTATTTTTTTGATCAAGAACCAACAAGCTTAGCATTCTTGGCATTATTGCTACAGTGCCCCTCAAAATAGGCCTTGAAAGTTGTGAAAACATGCTTATGAAATCCCTGTAAAGAATTGCCAGTTTCTGAATGAACTTGGTTGCCATGGTTTCCGTGTGCGTTGCGCAGGTTCAAACCAGGAAGGCAGGACAACTCCAGGCTACCGCTGATAACAATGTGAACGGCAGTGAAGGAAAGGAATGTACAAGCACCAAAACTGACCTCGCAGTGTAGCTTTGATGGTGAGGTCAGCTTTTGTGCTGTATGTTCCACAACTTGACAAATAGAAGATAATGACTGCTCTTTTAGGACTCTCGCGTGGTGCTTGGTGCGCCCTCCAGTGGCAGCTGAGGGAATTAGCCATGATCACAAAATAAAAAAGGTACATGAAGTTACCATTTCATGCTAACAATGCAAAGAAATCAATAGCGCTTTGACGAATGCAGTTTCCGTGGATGGTTTATGGGCTGTGAACATGCAAGTGATACTTTGGCTCCTACCTATTGCTCAAAATAAACCAGGAAATACACACATCAAGTACAGCAGTAAAAGAAGAATTGACCAAAATGTGAATGGAGTAAACAGCTACTCTTGGTATGTTGTTGATAAGGTATAAATGTTGAAACACTGACTCCAAAGCTAATCTTGCATTATATGTCACCTGTTTATATTTGGGTCACGCCTCAAGTAAGGCTTCTCCCACAACCTCCTTCTTAAAGGCACTATACCTGATTTTTTTTAAATAATGGAAGAGGGAGCAAGTAAAATAATTGAATAGTTGTGGTCGAAACTCATTCCTAACTATCCTAACAAGTCCTGTTTCTTCTTAGAGATGAGCACATTTCACAACTGGCGGGCTCACTTTTTAGGATCACAGTCACAGAAATGCAAGAAAACTAGCCTGCAAACTGAATGAAATTGACAATAAATGCTTTGCAACATACAAAAAAAAGGAGAAAACTATATCATTCCACTACTAGGAAAAAATCCGGTATTTTCCCTTTAATTTGGAGAAAACAAATGTTTGTACACTTTTATGAGCACTGCTAAAAACCTCCAGATACTACACAAGAAGATGATTTATTGATCTCCAACCCAAACAACTTGGCACTTTAGGAAATGCAAAACCTACTCCATCCAGTCCAAGCAGCCCCCTCTGAGCCATGACTCAGTGACTAGCCCCTGCAATATTTCTCAATCACTTGAGCCAAAATCCCAAGGCGCCCATACGCAGCGATACAGACAGACGAAAAGGCGCGGAGGGGACGAGGCGAGAGACACGCTCGCCTGACCTGCATGCCAATAAGTAGCCATCTTTGTACCCACCCTCTTTTATATATATATATATATATATATCCTCCCAGGCTTCTTTCCCCACCCCATGTAGAGCCATTTACTACTATACATCACTGCTGCCTCCCAGACATGCAACCTGATACACAGAGGCACACACTCACACATAGCCATGCATTGCTCTCTGCCGGACCACACCTGACATCACCTGACAGCCTGTGCACAGATAGCCACAAACAACATGACAAATGGGAGACTGAACTGCCCGTACGAGCCGCTCAAAAGACTTCCTCCCGCCCACAGCATGCAGCGGCCACAGCATCCCACAGTTATGTCACCGAAAGGAGAACACCGGAACGCCTCACCGTCACATGCAGTGGCTACGGATGCAAGGACATGGTTAGAGAGAGTTACCGTTGCTACTTAACAAGCGCGTCGGCCGCCTGGTGCATGCTGCCGCTCTGCACGCCTCCCTCTTCCTCCTCCCCTCTTTCCATCTTTGATTTTTTTCTTTTTTTTTTCTTCCTCCACTGCGGCTCTCCTGTCTCTTCCCCGGGTCCACGGGATCAGCCACACAGTCCCCCCGCGCTGGTGCCTGCCTGTAGTAGCGCCTGGGAGGCAGTTAGCATCTCCGCCCCTCCTCCTTCTCCTCTTGCCGCTATCTCTCTCTTTCCCTCCCTCCCTCTCTCTCTATCTCTTGCTTGTCTATCACTTCCTCGTTCGCCCGACAAAACGCAGTGGCTTTGAAAAATCCCCCTGCTCCCTCACTGTCTCTCACTCGGAACAGCATGTGCCTGTTTTTTTTTTTTTCCCAATGCTAGGGCTTTGCCAACCATATGATATCACTTGCTCGGCCATATATGGGCACGGCGGGTTGCCATGACGACACCAAGACTCCACCTGTTTCGCTCCATCCCTCTCTGTCGCGGTCCAGCTTTTTTCTGCGGGAGATGGATGGGCTAATTAGGGTTAATGTTTGCACCAATCTGAAGATGGCATACAGCGGGGACCAGTGATACATTTGACACAAACTAAAAGTGGTTACATGTTGCAGCAAACATTGACAGCAGTAGGCTGAGGGTCGAACAGGACAGAAGTCAAAAGTGGTCCCCATCGCCATCCCAATCACCAACACTAACTAAGCCAAGATTGAAATGATGCCACTGTAAGAGATTTCTATGTCAGTCTGTGCTACAAATCCAGTCTAGCCTCCTGTCAGCAATGTGACTTTCAGCTTGAGGCCATTTTCCTCGGTCTACACTAAAATAATAAGTACTAAATGGAATATGGAAATAAACAAAAGAATGTTTACACCAAAGTTCACAATACCGATATAAATTATTCACCGCTTGTCATTGTCAAACTTTTTGTTGCCATTTTAACTGGAACCCTACGAAGACTTGCAAACATTACTGTGGAAGCTAATGAGGTCCCCAATAAACAAAAAACAAGATTATGGATCAGCATATGTTAGGACAGTGTTTACCAACCAGGAGACTCATGACTCACTTAGCAAGGGGGACATTATTTCAGATTTAAAAAAAGAATGTGATCTAGTTTTATTTGGATATTATTTTAAAAGGTCAGCTATTTAAAATATAAATTAAATGAGTTTGAGTGTATACATTTTGAACTAAACAGGCATAAGTAATTGAAGGCAAAAATTCTTCAGTCTTCATCTGTACTCGTAGTTGAAGTGTAGGACCTTTCGTTCTTAGCCCAAAGATCATCATCAGCTACTGGACAACTCCTGTACGACTGAGAACCTACACAAACGGACTACCAAAACAAAATGGACAACTTCTGTACGACTGTAGCCTGGTCCTACCATCCCCTCGTACTCATTTCGTACAGAGGGTCTGGCCCTACGCAACTGATCTCCGTTTTGAGGTGGGAGGAGTCAACTCCTTTTAAAGTTTGAAACGATTGGATCTGATTTTACCCAATCACTAGCCTGGCCTTTGCCATCCGTATTATCATTTCCTGCATATGCCTGACGACACCTACAACACCCGCCTCCCCCGCTCGCTGAATGGTCCGACTCAATTCAACCGATGTTAACGCAGCCACTGAGATCAGACCCAGACGTACATGTAGGGAAATAAAAATTGACCGGAGTTTACGGATGGCTAAGGCCAGGCTAGTACGACTGAGAACCTACACAAAAATAAGTAATTGAAGTTCACTTTGTTCATGACAGCACTCTTGAGGTATACTCTCAGAGTATAGTAAAGGACCCAGGGGGCCAGTTGTTCAAAAAAATTTAATCTGGATTAAAATGATCTGGATTTGGAAATCCCATTCTTTGCTCTCTAGGATCAGGTAATCCGTCTTACTTTTATGCCAGTTTTTCAAAGCAACATTGGTCCAGATCCAGATACACAGTTTTCAAGATTACAAAATCTGGATTACCAGTGCTCTAAATGGGACATATCACAATGTGGGCTACCAGCTGTAAACAACAACAGGTAAGAGCCGACAAAACCCAAAAAAACATAAACATCCACTTTCATTTATAATTTGAATGAGTTGAATGACAGAAAAATGTAA
>OMNZ01108305.1:24513-38342 GCA_900303255.1 Lesueurigobius sanzi
TAGAAACACTTTTTATGTGTTGTTTTTTCTTTATTTTCAACACTATTAATATTGTATTGTTCTCATTGAAGGCATTGAACTATGAATGAACACATGGAATTATGTAAGAAATACTCCCCTGAACACAATCAGAATCAGAATAGAATTTATTACCATTGTCAATGAAGGTTTCACAGACTAGGGATTTTCTTCGGTGTTCTCGTGCAACACGAAACACTGCGAACTACGATTGGAACAACAACAAGGATCCTGGGGGGCGTCGCCGTGAATGCCTGCACCACCCGCATCCAGCCTGTCCGTCCTTGGGAGAGGATCCCCCCCTTCATGCGGACCTCCCCGAGGTTTCTCCTTTTGTCCCAATGGGTTTAGAGTTTTTCCTTGCCGAGAAGGAGGGTCTAAGGACAGGGGATTCTCCAGCACTATTACTATTCACTAATTGTCTTTCTTTTTCTTGTGAAGCCCTGCGAGGCGACTTTGTTGTCTGTTGGCCTATACAAATAAAATTGAATTGAATTAAGAAACGAAAAAGGGTAAACTAATTCAAAATGTGTATTATATTTTAAATTCTTTCAAATTGGCATCCTTTATTCTTGGCATTTTCTCAATGAGCTGTTGAAAAGCATTGCAGTGACCTGAAATGCTTTTCAACAGTCTGTGAAGTGAAAACCATTTCTGATGACTACGCTACGAAGCTCATTGAGAAAATGCCAAAACGGTGCAAAGCTGTAATCAAAGCTAAAGGCAGCTATTTGAAGAATATATTCCAACCGTTTTTGTTTCACCTTTTAAGCCCTATAGAGCCCAATAATGGCTCTGCGCTTTCAGATACAGCTACTGACATACACGTCTTTTACTCAGCAAAATATTATAATAATAGTTGCAAATTATCACAGCTGATGTTGAATTATCCATTTCTGTTTTTATTTGCGGGAACAATTTGTTTTGTATTGTTTTGTTTTTTATCAGGCGGAAATTAGAACAACCCATTGCAACCTAATTTTATTGTCAAACATCATAATTTATTAATATTTCACTTCCACCATCATCCCTAAACTCTACCAATTATTTGGACACCAAGATTAGCCATGTACACCTACTGTATGTAGATAAATGATTTTCGGAGAAAAAGGCCTCAAGAGGGCTTAAGAGGTTAAAACACAATAATCCCATATCTGTTCATTCATAATGAATGTCTTCAGTGAGAATATACAATGTAAATAGAAAAAAGAAAAACTAATACATACAAAAGTGTTCCCAAGCTTTGGGCCAGTGTAGGTTGAACAATTCATTTATAAGCTTAAACAAAATGTAGGGGAACAAAGCTAAGCATTGAAAGTCTGAAACAGTGCTTTTTTCAAAATGCATGATAATTAAATTGACCACGCGCAGTATATTAGTATATTAAACTTACATAGCCTATAACGCCAAGACAAGCGGACTGATCCCACTATGGCATTCTAAAAATATTTGTCCGTGGATTTTAAATGCAGCAGCACATCAATCAAAGTGTCTCTGATCTGAATGCGGTGTGCGTAGTGGATCTAATCGTATCTGAGTGCTTTGATTTCCTCCATTAGGCTGCCGGTAGAGCATGCAGCCGACGTGAAGAGGTTGCTCCACCGCCGCGGCTAAGCAGAGCCTCAGCAGCGCGCACTACACACAGCGCCCCGCTCCGAGTGCGCGCCGGGCGGGAGGACGAGACAGGCAATGACAGGGAAATTAGAAAACAATGAATCCAACCAAGAGGAGACACTTCCCGTTCTGTTTGCGCCGCTTCGCAGTCTCAAATGCAACGCGGTTATTATTATTACGCCACCTCTCTGTGTAGAATAAACAAATGGCGAGTGACAGGGGACATCATTGTTTAGGCTCTGAGCAGGCGACAGATGCAGTCGCCGAAGCACGCCTCGAAAACAGACAAGACACAGATTTTGATTTCGTGAGTTACTCGAGTCAGGGGGGAATAAGAGCATGAATCTAAAGCAACGTAGATAGTTGAAAGCAGGAGAGGTGAAACCGGGAGATGCGTAATTCCCCAAACAGTCTAACTATATCTTCTAAATCAACAAAGGCACGCGGTTTCTGTCTAGGTCTACTACATATGCGGGCATCTAAGGCCAGCGCGCAAAAGCCTGTATTTATAGGTGCCGCATCAGGACAGAGATAATTAAGGGTCCTACGAGGAAACATTTGTGTGCTTTGGTTTATTCAATATATACTTCCATATAGTATGATATGATTGTAGAAACGTAGGATGCTTTATTATAGGGTAGACAATGCGTGTTGACTTTTTTTCCTCGCAGTGGAATAAAATTAGTTTTGCTCTCCTTCAGTATATTGTAAACTTAGACATTTGCGGAAATAATACAGTGGATCTAAATATAAAGGATTATTTTATAGTTTGCAGGCTGCCTTCTGTGCATTTCTGTGACAGCCACCCTCAAAAGTGACCCCGCTAGTTGCGAAATGTGCCTATAAACTCACCTTGATGAAGAAATGGGATTTTAGAAATGTGTGAGGAAAGTTAGGAATGTGTTTGGACCACAACGATCAATTCAATTTACTTTACCCTTTCATTGTTTTTAATTGAAAAAAAAAAGAAAAAAAACAGGTATAGTGCCTTCAATGTCTATTCTGTCCCTGCATTACAAAAGCACACATTCATTTATATTCAATTCATGTAACTTCTGTCTTTTGAATACAGCAGACCTAGAGATGCACCGATCCAGCTTTTTTGCTTCTGATACCGATACTTGGGGTTTGAGTATCTACCGATACCCGATACCAACCAATACGGTGACAATTTCACAAAAGTAGACAGATGACATACAGTATTTTCTGTTCATGTAAAGAAACTGGTTTGAAAAAGTGTGTTTTTTGTGACATTAATATCAATAAATTCCAACATAAAGTGATCACGGATATGTTAGGTATATCAGTAGTTCTGTAACACTATTTCAAAACCTAAAATACAAACACAGAGACCTTCACTACTTTAGATTTGATCTTCTGTCCCAGCCTCGATTGGTAGAAGCTGCTGCTAAATGCAGTATTTTGCGCCGTGATCAGAGGTTGTATTGCAAAGTGTAAAACTACTTAAATAACTTAATTCTACAGATTAAAAGCTTTCAAATGACATACAGCATGTCCAAATTACTTAGATTAAGTTGGTATAAAGATATTTGGAATCAATATCCAATATTGTAGTATCGGATCGGTGCATCCCTAAGCAGAACCGAATCACACAACTATAATCAACAATTTTAATTATTTTGCTTTAGAAGTTTCATATTATTGAATCTGCCAATGAGCTACGACTCTTGAAGGCTCTCGACCAATCAGAAAGCACCCACGCCATGCGCCGCTCTCCTCCCTGCTGAGCCCTATCATGAAGGAGATGTTTTAGAACAGCGGAGATGAAGGCATGTCTTCCTCGAGTCCCGGCAGCTACCTGTGGTGAATTAGGCCCCATTGACCAGAGGAGACGACTCCGAGCCCTTTGCTTAGAGCGGGGGGGAGGCTGCGCGGCCGTCGAGAAGCGCACAGCTGACTGCTTTCACCTCTCCTCCCCCTCCTGACACCTCCGCCACCCGCTACCTGTATCCTTTTTTACTCCAGGCGCTGGATTTCTCGCACTGTCACCGCGCGGTGGAGACAACCTGTGCTTACTGTCCGTCTAACGCTGGCATTTACACCTGTCTCTATTCTGCACCAATAAACCTTTACAGCCACAATACAAGATTTGCACGGGCTGAAAGCGAAACCGAGCGCTTTGCAAAGTTTTCATATCAAGCATATCACTGCTGCCATCGAGAGGTGGAGGGGGTTTAAGAGTATTGACCATGGCACCTGTTTGTGCGTATACTATGGCAGTTCATGAAAAAGCATGAGGGGCACCATTTTCTCATGACTAGGGCCAATGCCAGGGCCAATGTCAAAGTTGTTTGCCCAGGACCAATGTTACAGCCAGCCAATCAGGGGTCAGTTGTGCTAGATAGTCGGCTCGGGAGGGACGTTCTGCTTTGAAAACTTGAGATGTCAGGACAAAAATGAAGTTGAGGAACAGGGAAATCTTAAAGGGGTTAGGGCTAGGTTTAGGTATATTTTGAGACAAACCAACTCATCGATCAATCCAAAATTACAGCAGACCGTTGCCTGTTCCTAAACTTATTTTTTGTCATGACAGCTCACGTTTTCACCCCTGATTGGCTGGCTGTAACATTGGTCCTGGGCAAAAATAAATGAGAATATTTGTATGGCAGTTATCCTAATTTAACATCACTTGTGGCATTAGGAGTGAGAATCCCCAGTGGATATAGTACTTTCTTGTCAGTAGTTATGCGTACATGAAGCAGGTGGACATTACATAAAGCATGCCCAATCGCTGCACTTTCCCACACTGCATCACTTAATACTACAACTTTGACAAATGCGGACAAATGCGCCCTGACAGTGTGTGTAAATGATTATTTGTTCCTTTTAGAAATATCTAAGTCAGCGTTGCTTGGCAAACCTCCAGCAAATTCCCCTAGATACCGTGAGGCCCTTCATAGGTTTCTTATTTCCCAAGTATGAAAGATGATAACGATAAAGCCGCGCTCTCCATGGGTGGGGAGTTTTGGAACCAGACAGAAATAAAATGAGTATGAATCGGTGTTCGGCAGGGTGATTTAAGATAAGGCTCTCACGACTACAAGCTATAAATCAAGGGGGCATCTGGTAATCCAAGCACATTCCTTTGGCATGTCAACTAACAACTGTATCTTGTCTGCACCCCTCACTCAGGAGAGCTGCCTGCCACGGCTCGCTGGGAGGTGCAGCCCGGTGCTCCAGTTACATCGCGCACAATTAAACCCCTTTGAAGTGTGTTTTTATCATTCATTTCAACTGCTATCTGCATGTACGGGACTAGTGCACTGTAGTGGTAATTAATGTCAGCGCTATTATTGGAAGCCAAAAGAACTAAAGGGCAAAGGTAGGAGGAAAGCAGATACTTTTAAGTTATTCTGCTTTGCTTTGGGCTTTGCAGAAGCCCAGTGTAATCCTCTCAGTTTGTAAAGTAAACTAAAGCTGTGGTTCTCATTTGGTATCGCTTAAACCTACCGATCCAAATTAATTACTCCACCTTAGTCGCGATTAGGGCTGGGTACCGAAAAAATATGTTCCCTTATTAGATAGCAAGGTTTGATGCCTGGCGGGTCCAGAGACAGCACTAAAAGAAAATGATGTAGTTGTTTACAGGGCCAGCCCAAGCATTCACAGGGCCTTAGGCGGAATTATGTAAAGGGAACCTCGCATAGAGATAAATATAGATAAATACACATAAATGAGACACAGAATCAATTCCCTTCATTACTACTGGCTGTGTAAAAGAAAGTAGACTACACTGCAAAAATAAATCTAGTTTCTTTGAGTCACTCATTTTAAGAATTGTGTCTTTGGGATCAGTTTTTATTCTTAAATTGAATTAAAAAAAATATCTAAGTGAGAATGTTACTCAAATCAAGGGCAATTTTAAGAAAATGTTCATGATTTCTAGATTTATTTTTGTGGTGCACTGTACACACTGTGTACTGTGCACACAACACCTGTAGTACAAATGTGTGTACTATTGGGGTCCCCTGGTGATCTCGGGGCTCTAAGCAGCATACCATAGTCTGCTTATTTGGCTGGGCCGGCCCTGGTTGTTTCAGCTCAAATCAATTATTAAAAATGGATTAAATGACCATTACTGTTCTGTTTTATGGTTTCGGTTGAGCAATAATTTAATTATATTGTAAAAAGTATTGCTCAAGTACCTGCATCGTAAACCAAGTATTGTTAAAGTACTGGTACCCAGCCCTAGTCGTAATCTTTCTATGCTATGCTGATTATCTAAATTCTATCAAAATAAAATAAATCTAAATTCAAGCCTCAATTTAGCAGATGTCATCTTAAATCATATACTTTATTACATCTTTGTCTTATTTTTTATTTTTAACAAGCTTTACTTTGCTAATGGAGTAGTACAGTGTGTGGGCAACGTTAACACTAAACAAACAATGCATACAGACAAGGCAAAATAATGATGTTCTTAATGGCTTGTACCATATGTGCATTTATGCTCTTCAGCTGCAGATTATAGACTAACAAACGACAAAGAGAGAAGCAAAAAAAAAAAAACCCTGCCAGGAACATTTATTTGTCGATGACACAATTAATCCTCTTGTCTCTGCACTAAACAGGCTAATGTGAATGTCAGCCACACTGGAGAGATTTATGCAGAAACAATGCCACCTCTGACCGCCGCTGCCCAGTTCTGTGCAGCCCATAATCCACAATAATCTCATTACCTTTAGACTATAGCTCCCTTTAATGTAATCCACTCAAAGCTGGGAGGAATTAACCCATAGGTATAAAAATTCTTCCAGGCAGTGACTTCTCCACACAAACGTCTAAGTGGATAGATTTAGCCGTAGCCACAATGAGGGATGACTATTGATCCGCTGCTGCTGCTGCTGTGGGAGCCTTTCTGAGCCACTTCCACGCAGTTTTGGTGTCGAAAAATCCCTCTATTCTCAAAGTTGTTCGTAGAGTTTTCGGCAACCTTTTGCTCCTTCTGTTATGAAAAATGATATAAAAATAATATACGTTACACTTTTTATTGCTTTTTCTGCTCCTGTCAGTATTATCCAAAGCTGTGATTGGAATATACTGTATACTGTATGAAAAACCCTTTTATACAGAATATTATAATATGACTTGCTTTCCTGACAACGGAATAGTCACTCCACACATGCTTGTAAACCTTTGTTGGTGATGAAACTGAATTGCAGCGTTGACTTGCTTCCATGACATTTTATCTATGATATGAATGTTCTGCAATAAATGTACAGTTATGACAAAAACTACATTTGAAAAAGCAAAAAACAAGGTCAGTACTTATTATTTACGTTAGTCATAAAAAGGGCTAGTTACCGTTTTTCCGATACCAGTACTTTGGTTTACGACACCGGCCCCTGGAACGATACCTACACTAAGTTATTGGTCATCTAGAACCATAAAACATAACAATAATGGCCATTTATTCCATAAAAGACTATTTCTTTTCATTTTTTTTATCATTTAATTGAGCCGAAACAACCAAGAAACTGTCTTTAGTGCTGTTTCAGAACCCAGCAAGCATCAAAACTTGCTCTAATGTTTTTAGGTTCCAGTACCTTTCATATTGCGATACCATTAGTACTTAAAACATTTTTGATACCATACTGGTATTGTTTAACGGTGCCATAGAGTGTACATTAATGAATTGGCTAGTTCTCTGCGAAGCCTGTTAGCGTACGGGGGCTGGCTCCGGAACCCGGAAGCTCCTATTGATTTTCCAATTAAACTTTTTGGCCCCTCTTCAACTCATTATTGGAAATAGTTAATATGACCCTCAAGCGCTTGTCTTACCACGCATTACACAGCCATGTTCTTTGTCTTTTATTGGTGGATTTGGCTCCAAAAATTCAACATGGCGGCGGTTCAAATGCTAGCATGAATTGGCTTTGTTAGCTGAACGCTACGGGGGAAAGCCACTCAGGCATCTTTCTTTTACACTCTATGAACGGTAACCAGCCAAACTCTTATGATCAAAAACTACATTTGAAAAAGCAAAAAAAAACAGCCAGTACTTATTATGAATCTTATCACTAAAACCCTTACAAAATGTATTGACTGGCACTCTCCAAAGTCTCTTAATAGTCTTCACAAGAGCTTGTTTATGCGATAGGACAGCCACACTTTCTACTCTCTACCCTGGAACATGCTGCACATTGGTAGTGTTATTAATACTGCTGGTGCTGCTACAGGTCTGCAGAAGATGACAGGAGTCAGATGAAAGGGAACCAAACGCATAAGTACATACAGCCACACACACACAGAGCCGAGATGCCGGGCCTCTGTAGTCGTGCCAGGGTGACAAATGCAATCCGACAGCCTGTGTGTCTTTTATATTATGGTTAATAGCTTCACTTTGAGCGGGCGCGGCACGCTCGATCGTCAGGCTAATCTTTCATGTGCCTTATCAGCTGCTGTTTATCTTGCGAAGGAGGCAAAGTGCTAAGGTAACACATGGATAGCGTTTGCTGTAGCTAATTTGCCACATCTGAACTTATTGGGTTTTAACGGTCTCTTGTTCTGCAGGCAGCCCTTCTGCAGAACAATTGCGGAGCGGCGTTGAGCAAGAGATTCTTCATGCTAAGCCCAAAAAGAATCATGCGCTTTACACAGCTCCCGGTGGCAACGATCTCCTGATGGAAAAGGAATGTGACAAGTTAATAAGTTTGTAGATTCTTAAGTGTTTTGTGTAGGCTGCCTTTGGATGAGGGAAGGAAACCTGTGAAAAGAATTAAGTCAAATTGTAATATATGTAGGTTGTTGGACTGCTGTGGAGAAAAAGAAATCATTGCATATTTTGTTATATACTGATATTGATGATAAAAATGAAAAAAAAAAAACCCTTTCAACGGTGCACGCTGTCTTTTTTTTCCCCCCCAAGTTGCGCGCCGCCTCAAAATCTTATGGAAATTTGCCTTATAAGACATTGTGATGATTTATAATACATTTGTGATGCATCCTGATATCAACAAATAATAGCAATAATACACAAAGGAAATTGGATTACACGTCGTTCACAGCGAGCTACATCGGCGGCGGCGGAGGAGAGAGCGTGGCACATGATTGCCTGCGTATCAGCAGTAAACATGAGGAAAGCCGAGTGCAAATTCAACGCCAGTTCCCACGAGTTGAGTCCTGGAGGGGTGAATGCATTCTCGTCAAAGGGGAGAGAACGTGGAAGCAAGATCGTGTTACTCCTGTTACTATCCCAGTTTCATCCCGACGTGCAGGTGGATAGAGCGAAGAACCAGCAACTGTGTCGAACGTGTTTTAGGCATCTCTGTCTTACTCACTGTTCTACAATACGTAAGTGAGTGAGACATTTTGCTTGCCAAGTAAAAAAAGAAAAAAATCCGCCAGTGGAATTGCATGGAGTTGCGTTAAAATAGAAAATATGTATGAACAGTTGTGGCCAAAAGTTTACATACCCTTTATTTAGTGGTTGTGTGAATTCATTCATTGCCAAAAGAACTGCATTTACTCTTTTGAAACTACTCAAATGTCCCTGATCTAATGTTGACATGACCTTCAACAACTGGCAGGAAAATTGTTCGGGAGCAAAGAAAAACTCACTTCAGCTGAAATACAGGACTCTCTGACAAAAAAAAAAAAAAAATTGATGCACAGTAAGATGCACAATATGTAAACTTTTGATCAGGAACATTTGGCTAGTTTCTAGTTGAAAAGCATAAACAAACCAATGAAGCTAACCCTGAGGGAAATATAGGTTTTTGTGTTATCATTCATATTCTGTGAAACGCATAAGTTTATATTCTGTCAGGGTATACTGTATAAACTTTTAGACACAACTTATATATACAGTACATATTTTGAAGTAAAGCTAGCCACAGGCTTTATTAACACATTTTAAGAGCTATGAGATGTTTGTTTTTCTTGAAGTGACACACTGCAGGTGAATAGGGAAAAAATGTAAATTGAGTGATATTCATTTCAAACTTTAGCTGTTTATTGTAAACAGAAATATGGGAAGAATATGTATTGGAAGTTTTCTGTCATTTTCTGTTTTCATAAAAAAGTTTTGTATTTTATGCATTGCCAAAGATATTAGCAAGACGTTTTGTCTTTCAGCACTGATTCCTGCTCAGAGGGGGGGTCCTGAAGCTGCTGGGCAGACCAGCTCTTTCAGAGACCGAGCCCCTATTCAATGTCTCATCTGCCCACCATCACGTCTACAGAATCCTCAAACGTATTAGGTTGTGGCCTGGTCCTTGCTAGTGAATGGCAATGAAATCTAAATAATGGGTAGAGCCAGGTTTAAATGTATGGTTTTATTTTGTTGATATATTTACAAAGTTTTGTTCAGATATTGTTGGATATTTTACTTAGTTTTGGGGATTAAATATTGAGAAATCCCTTCGACCAAACCTTCAAAAATATTGTTTAGAACAAAACTGTAAAGTTTGGAGTCTGTAGGAGCTACAAAAGTGGAGATGGTGTCCCCACAATGTGAGAAAAATGCATTTTGAGAAAATGGTGATTGAAGTTATGATTTCCTGTATAGATCTCTGGAGAAACGTTGAATGAGTGCATTAATTACACTCCTTATTGTAAATATTATAGGGCATGTATTTGTTTCCAGGTGAAAGTTAATACATATTAAGAGAGTAAACTCAAAACCAGGAAAATTTAATTTAAGCAAACATCTTGTTCCACTGGCAGATTTCCTTAATTGACTTACTCAAATCATGAGCACATCTACATATTTACTTATTCCTACATGACTTTTTGCAGTACAGTCTGTTTAAATGGTCATGATTTTAACTTTATAGCCTCATGTCATGATTATTCAACAATAATTGGGTGGAAAATACTATATTTTATATAATATATATAATTTGGGCCACGACTTGTCATACTCGGGTGGTGCTGGGTCCCAATGCCATACCATCTGAGAACCATTGGTCTAGAGCACTGAGGGCTTGTGGCTGGACCTTTCCACCCAACACAGTGAACTAACTCAAATGATTTCTTCACAATCATATCAAAAGGTACAGATGTTGCCAGCTGAAAGGACTTTACTTTTGGACCTATTCGGCACCAGACAGCTCTACAATGACAAAACACTCCTGTCCTATCCTTGTTAAAAAGGCTTTCGTCGGGAAGTGAAGGGACCGTTGTGAGGCCCGTGTAATAACAAATATATCGATATAGTTTGTTTCACAGCCGAACAGTAATCAGGCTGCGCATCCCCTCGGCTATACGTCGGACTCGGTGTACCCACAATCCCTGCAGCTTCACTTCTCTTTTGATGTAAAACAACTCTCTCTGACGCTCTAAATTACAACCCCGGCTTGGATGTGTCTGCTTAAATCCTGCTCGCTGTCAGTGGGCGCACTGTGTTCAATAGTTTATCAACGGCAGGTAGAGCAACAGAGAAAACTGGAGTTAAAAGTCTGAAAGTCTAAATGTATTACAAGAATGCGTACAATTGACTGGGTCTGAGTTTTGATTGTCAATTACGTTAGACAATTTCTTGCTCCGCTACAAACCAGAATCCCTGTTGACATATTTTGACCCAATCAGGTGAGGGGAGGTGGCGGAGGGAGCCAGACTGTTTCCTTTCAGCATTTCTTCCTCTCCTCATACTTCATATTGCAATCTCACAGACTTCTACTTCAAGCTATGGACATCCTCATCAGATTTCAAAATGCACATGTGACCCATTGACCTCATCATGTTTAACTAATGCCAACTATCATTGAGATGCTAAATGGATTGATTGTTTTACTACAGTTACGCTAAGACCTCCATCAAAGCGTGCAATGAGAGCATGAGGTCACAAGGTCAACAGCGCTGTGTAATGACATGGCATGGCATTGTGACTACGCCGCACAACATGGATTTGGAAATATATGGAGATTACCAAGGTGATTTTAAGTGTATTTAGTACTGTGTTTGTTTTGTTTAGTTTAGATTACATTGTTCTGCCACAAAAAGGAAAAGAGAGGAAGAGTTTAGGCTGAAGTAAAACTTATTTTGCCTAAGAATGTACCAAACTGAAGTAAAGTTAACACAGTTAGGGCAACAAACCCCTTCCAATAATAATTGTATTAAGCTGTATCAAAACTGAAAACAGTATCAGTGATAGGATAGGTCCATTACAGGAGACTTGCATTTTCTATGCCATTTCTGGCTTATTTTTAGGGTCATTCCGTGTCAATTCAACCAAGAAAATGCACTCATGTCACAGATTTTGATGAAATTGATGATGGTGGAGTGATTGGCGTCGAGGTGAAACTGTGAGAGCCCAAATATTTTTGCTCAAAGTCATCTAATTAGTGAGATATGGGCATTTTCGAATTTTCGGGCCAATTAGCACGACATGCGTTACAAACGTCCATATCTCTAAAAGTATGGCACCTAGAGAGCTGAGGATGATCTAAAAAAAAGTTATAAAATAGTGAAAACTTGGGAATTAATAAAATGAATAATAAAATTGGGCGTCTCTCAATTTTCTTCATATTCATACCAAAGAAAGGTTATCATGTCCACTAACATCCCTGAAAGTTTCAGGATGGCCATTGCATAACTTTTTGAGCAATCAGGCAAAATACATGGTGTCAGGTCGAAATAGTGGGATATAGATGCTGTAAACAGGCTTGGTCTTAAATGATAATGCCATTAAAAGATCTTTGTTAGAAACTGATGGAACCTATGCAAACATGGGCCTTAGACAAATTATTATTCCAATCCATGATCATTGTAAGCACAAGAACTTCAAACAACTCTGCGCCTGTAAAACACCTGCATCTCAATCCAATTAAAAGTATAATTAAAAAAAAAAAAAAACATTCAGATCATTTCATACTATAGTCTAGTTACAGAAACCTACATAATCAAAGAGATTCCACTCAAATTAGTTGTGTTTAATCTACTTCCACAAAAGGAAGAGGCAATAGATGCTCCTAAATCCCATAGTGTACTTATACTGCCCTCATTAAACTTGATTTGAGCAGTCTGAGCCGGGCTTTAGCCTGGCTTCAAGAGGGACGGCAAACAATTATACACACAGACACACTCAGGCTGCACAGACCCGTGCTTGAGAGATCATGGGAGACAGTGAAAAGAAAGGACTCTACAGGGCAAGGTTATGGCCGAACAAAAGGAGCCCGTCACACACTTGCTCGGCATCTACAATCCTTGATCCTGTCACTACATTTTTCTCAGGCTGCAATTAAAAGGTTGTGCGGCGTGCCGGGGCAGCAGCGTGCGCCAGCGAGTGAGGTCAGGCTACTTTCACTTTTGTGTTTACAACATTATTTCTGCCCTTCCAGGAAAGTCTAACCCATTATTCCGTATTAAAACAAATTTCCTGTCTCTCCTCTTTCACGGGGCTGATGTGGCCGGGCGTAACAGCTCTAAACACCATTCCCCTTCGTCATCCAACCGTGAAGTCATAGTGTGTTTTTTTTTTTTCTTTTGGAGTAGAGCGCATGTGTATAACAATGGGCAAAAAACTTTGATAATGAGCAACGAGCTGTAGAAGTGGTAGATAAAAACAATAGTCAAAAATTAGCTGTGTGTGATAAGCGTGACAATGGGACTGCAGTGGGCAGCGCAAAGTAAGGCGTAGATAAAAAAACATTTTAAAATTCGAAGTAATCTAGTCATTTCCAAAAAAATTCTAACTGCAATTCAATGTTTCAGGGTTAAAAATGGAAAGCAATCCATAGTGTTTCGGGGTTTTTTTTTCTTAGCCACAAAAGGAATATAATTATGTAGGCGGTTGGACAGGACAGAACCGGCCTACAAGAGGACAGAGTTGCTTTCAAGCCCCAAAAACAAAACGAAAATGGCCACTTCCACACACTCCCCCACGAAACGGAGATCTCTGCGTGCCGCCGGTCCGGTAAAACTTCCAACCTCCTGCGCCTCGCCATCAATCTCGCCTGTCCGCGGCCCGCTCTGTCTCTAAACGCCGCCACGCACAAGCTGACCTCCATGTAAGCGCGGCGCGAGACAGGAATGAATCATGGCGGTGCTTATTAGAGAAGCTGTATATTCATCAGACTATAAGAGGCCGTTCTCTCTGGGGTAACGGCTAATGCACATGACTCACGGGGGTCCGGAACAGCTGAGCGTTTCTGCGCCGTGAAGCACTTTTTTGCACCGGGGCATTGTTGTGGCCACATGCGGCGATCGGGGGGGGGGGGGGGGGGGGGTTTTGG
>OMNZ01108305.1:42407-56177 GCA_900303255.1 Lesueurigobius sanzi
ATAGATAAGGCTCTGGATCTGCTACAAATTAGTCTCCATCATCTACAAATGATTCTGTGCTGTTTACGCGTAGCACTCGTTGTTCTGTTGCCGGAAGTGAGTGGAAGGAAGCATCTCTTACTGCGCTGACGCAAGTAGTTTGGTATTATTCCGCTGTAAAATATAGTGCGTGTTTTTTCCGCTTAGAAAATTGTCAGTTTTAATTTTGTGAAACTGTACTTTGAACCTGTAACTACTGACATAACCATATTTAAATAGGGGAAACTTGGAAGATATTTGTGGCTTCTAACTTCTCCAAAACTTGGTCCCATGGGACTACTTTGTCGCGCAAAATGCTAACAGCGCCTTTGCTCCGTCTTACGGCAATGAAGGCACACACACAGATCACACAGCCACACATAGCCTCAACTAAGCCCAGGTTATAACATATGTATGTATGTAAAAGCGGTGAACTATTCCTTTAACATGAGATATATTAGATACTTAACATAGAATTTCTCTTAAACCTGAAGGTAACAGTGAATAGACTAACCCATATGCTTCCCCCTAACCATAACCGTAATCTTAATTGGGTTTTAAAAAGTAATTATTGTGACAGGCGACAGATAGGGCATCATAAAAAGGGTTGTACTTTGAGGGAACTAGAAAGACATTCCTGGAATGTCAGCAACAAATCAGCTCAGATCAAAGACATAAATAGTTGGGAGACATTTTTAAAATCTCTACTCAGGGGGGGTGCAAATTCTTACCGTGAGCTGGATCCGGTGGGCCAAACTCCAGATTGTATCTCAGGACGTAAAAATTATTCCATACATAGAGCTGGTTATCTCTGGGATTGTAATCCACAGCAGCGATGTACTGGTACTGGTTGGGAAAGTGGATGTCCACATACTCTCCGTGGTTCTGCTTGGTGTTGTAAACATAATCAATCAGGCTCTTGCTGACCTCACTCTCATTGTCCTCGTAGGTGGACCGCACTACGTACAGTACTCCACAGATCATGAAAGCGTTGGAAGCCGAACGCTTGTCGTAGGCCGTGTCCCACGTTGCCTCGAAACGTAAAGTGTAAGGGTTCAACTGACTGATCACCATCATCCCATTGTTCTGCTCCGTGGCGTAAATGACCCAAAGGCCGTTTTCATCGACGGCCAAATCGATGTCCGTCTTTCCGCCCCATTTGTACGGCGATGTGTCATGGTAGTTGGCGTTGTTGATGATGGCCTCGCCGCTTTTTATTCGAGTCCGCAGGTCGAACTTGACAATGTTGCGTGTACGCTCCTTATTGAAAAACACGGCACCATCATAGACCACAAATCCAGTTCCGTCTACGCGGTGGGGCAGTTTGTATGTGATAGTCTGCCTCGCATTTTGGAAATCATCCAACGAGGAATACTCTATGAGTGTGTCTGTCCTGTAAGGAGTCCAAGGCATGAAGTAGATTTTATCACCGGCTTGCAGCGGGTCTTTGCACCAGGCGCCGGCTTGTTGCTCCGCTTCAAACAGAAATGAAGGGTCACCAAC
Organism: Lesueurigobius sanzi; assembly: GCA_900303255.1. Taxonomy (NCBI): domain Eukaryota; kingdom Metazoa; phylum Chordata; class Actinopteri; order Gobiiformes; family Gobiidae; genus Lesueurigobius; species Lesueurigobius sanzi. Next base: position 43,929 of record OMNZ01108305.1, read on the forward strand.
AGCTTTCAGAGTCCCGGGACAAAGAAAAACTAGTGGTGGAAGAAAAGTAAAATAAGAAACACATACATGTTAACATGTGAAAACCAAAACAAACTATAAATTGCAACTAAACAATCATTTTTAATCTCTGTGTGTTTAACAGGTCCATGAGGAGTGGGGGACAGACACAACATTAAAAAGTGTCCAAAAACACAACTAACACTATAGAGCCAATGATTAAAAAGTGTTACAAGGTGTTTGGAATAGTGCATAGAAAGAAAAACAGAACTAGAAGTTATTAGGCAGAATGTGATGTGTATATAGAGATATTACAAAATCCGAAAGAAAAAGAAGCCTTTACTGTTGGGAGTAAAAACAGAAACAAGAGGAAAACAAAAAAAAATAAAAAAAATACATAAAAACATTTGGTCCTGTAAACAAAAAATACTGCAGCCAACTAAAGTTACTTGGCAACAAGACGGGAAAGGTTACGAGAAGCAGGAGTCACCACAGTCTGTAAAATGTACTTAGAAGTGTTTCGGTAACACCACTTTCATTTTTTATTTTTTTTTACTATAAACATGTGGCGCTTGTCATTGTCGTGTGGTGCAAGTGTCACAATGATTTTCTTTTTCAGAACTACTACAGAAGGCAAGTTTGTGTCTGTTGAGGTGGTTTTGGTTGTTGGAGGCATTCATCTTGACAGAGAAGAAAGCAGCAAGTGGTCAGGTGTGGGAAAAATGTGGAGAAGAGTGAAGAGATGTGGGCTCAAGAAGGAAAAGAAGGGGACAGTAGAAAGCAATAGGCTTTGAAGAATAAGGGCCAAGAATCACTGTTACCATGGCATGCTATGGAAGAGGGTTTGGAAGCCAGGCAGTATGAGAAATTCTGCTGAGTAGCAAAAAGCACCCAGGGAGAATGAGAGAAGGAAGCCCCTGTGGACTGCAGCCAACATGCCCCGATTTACATTTTTGGCTGCTTCTGTGCTGTCTTTGCAATGACCAGACTCACTTCCCTTGATGCACTACAAAAGGCATTTTAGCATTACAGTCGGGGCCAATCTGGAGATAGGTCTGTGATGGGCTGTAGGGGCCACCATGGGAGAAATAGGTAGTTTACAACCAGATGCCACAAAACAAGGAGCTAGGGTTCGGATCGTGTCTGTTATTTACCTTTTTGCTCCACTTCTATTTTAAGCGTTGAAGAGAGAATGAAAGGGGTGCAAGGGAAAAAGAAGAGATTAATATGAATTAACTATTAGAGCTATATGGTTACATATGCAGAAAAAGTTCATGAGACATTGACAAAGTCCAGGAAACCTATTTAGAAAAGGTAAGATGTTAGTGAGAATTCAGCTGCCAAGGCCTTGCCTTAAACAGACTGTGGCCATTATGAATTCATGAAGGTGTTACAGTGGTGGGTGATAATAATTTACTGTTCTTAAGGAATTAGATGAATAAATATGACTGTGGAATATTTAGAATAGAATATAATCATTCAATTACTATGCAAAGAAATAATTATCATCTTTATTTTTGCTTTTTCCTTCCAAGGTCATCACGAATAATAACGTCCTCTAGCATAACATTATTATTTATTCTTTTACAGAAGTACAGTTTTCTGATAATGTCAAAGTTTATTTGGTTTTGGATCACGTGACCCACTTCAGTGAAGAAGAGTGAAGAACTAATGTGTTTTGCAAACAATGCACCAGAAAGTCAGGGGTTCAAATCCTGGCTCCTGCAGGTGCAAGACACTTCACCACATTGCCTGGTGCTTCGAGTACCTTCTCTAGGTAGAAAAGTGCTTTATAATTAAAAATAATAAGAATAAGAATCATCTGTGCGTGCTTCAATGCTGCTTATTTTGTCTATACCAGGGGTGCCCAAAGTATTTTACACTGAGGGCCAAAATGGAGAAGTATTAGTGAGTGAAGGGCCAAACTGTTTTTTCTGTTTTAACATGTAGAAAGACTACATTCAACCAGATTTATGATATTCTTTAATGACGGTGCTATTGAGTAGGACATGCTGATTTGGTGTCCTTAGTAACTATTAATAGTCTATTCAGTGAAATTATTCAAAGTACACTGCAAAAAATGTAATTTTAATGAATGAAAATTTAAAATATTTCAACCAATTTTAAGTAAGTAAAAATGTTGTGTTTAAGTGCAAAATGTTTAAGTGCAAAACATAAAGAAGAATACTCTTATTTTATGTTCAATAAAATGTTTTTTTAATTTGTTTTTTCTAAATGCAAAAAGACTTATTCCTTTGACAGATGCTGCTCAAATCGAGGTCAAATTATTTTCTTTCAGGAAAATGAAACTTATAATCTCAGCACCATCTCAAGGGCAAAATTAAACTCCTTAGAGGGCCGAATGTGGCACCCGGGCCCCACTTTGCGCACTACTGGTCTATTACTATACTTTATTTTTTTCATCACAATGAACTGGATGTGAACATTTGATTTCACCCACGACTGTAAGCCTTTCATTGAAGCGGCACCAAAAAGGAATTAATAAATTGCCATGTTTGTAAAACGCAATTAGACCACGAGAAGCCAAAAAAACTGGCTTGGTCTTGCTATTTTAATTTAGCAACTTTCTACTTGGCCTTATCAAGAAAACAAGTAATCAGTGTTAATCACTGGACCAAGCTCCGTTTCTAAAGCACTTGGCAGTTGAAACATGAATTAATTCAGCAATAGAACTTAATTAGTCGACTTTTTTGGCCTTTTTGAGTGCACGGCTTCTATACATTATAAAAATATTCAACAAGGCACTCAGTTGAATGTTCAGAATTATTGCCAGGCAATTAATCAGTGCTATAATTATTCATGTGTAAGCCATACAAACTAACTTTACTTTTGATGTATTAACATTTAGTATAGAAATTAGCAAATAGCAGATCTAGGATTGCACAATCAGACAGTGGACGTCACATTCACACCAGGGTCAACCCACACATCGTCTACATTATCTGAAGAAGTGTGGATGAATAGTCCTCAAAGCTGTAAAAAACAAATAAATCATGTTTTCATATGTGAATTTGCTTGATCAGACCTGCAGTAGCACACAAGCGTCCTACATTAGCTGCTTCGGAGTTTGGTTTGTTGAATAATTGCCACTTTCGAATTAAGACACTGTTTTCTCAGTCTATGAACTATTTTTGCTGTGTATTTGAAAAGACAGCCCACAGTAGTCGTGACATTAATGGTAAAGCACCATTATCATGTAAATGGAGCCCTTGCTTCATCGCGGCAAGAGCTTTTAAGTGAAATTGATGTGTAGATTGACCTAGGCTTTCGAGAGCAAACAAAAGAAATGCAAATCAACATAAAGGCAAGTAGTTCTGCCAAGGAAACACAACAGCCCTGTTAAAAAGAAAGAAAGAGTGATGAAGCAAACAAATAAATACTTTAAACGCGGTGGTGTCCTTGACGTTAAAGACAACAGGCAAGGAGTCTGACAAAAAAGCCGAGAGCGTCTGAAAGGGAAAAGGCAAGACATGGCGAAGGACGGGGGTGACGTTAGTAGACATGTATAAAGAGCGGAGCAGTGTCAGAAGTAATGTCAGAAAGGCGGCGATTCTTCCTGAAAATTGCACAAGGGAAGAAGAGTCAGTAGTTTAAAATAGCAACATTCATGAACAGACATGGCACAACCCAGCCCACGTCAACCATAAAGAACTCAAAAAGCACAAGACGAGAAAGGCTAGTCTACGTGAGATGCATCGTGGTGTTCCGGAGTCACACTATTTGTTTGCGCGCTACGATGGTATCGGGGGGGGGGGTGGATTTGTGGATGACGCACACGGTGTTAGACGCTACCAGCATGGCGTACGTGGTAAAGGGGCACTGGCTTTTTGGAGGGAAATGAGACTCCAAGGCTCACCGGCTCCACGCTGCGTTCTGGTGAGGACCGCTGGAGTTTGTAGTCTAGCAAATCTGAGAATAGTGCGCACGGAACAGCCTTATTAAAGAAACATCTTGACTTTTATGTCTGATTTGTGTAATTACAAGAGCTAACTCAAAAGGGTGATTCAGTGCCAGGTGGAAGCAAATTTTACATCCTTAGCTGGGACATGCGGATAATGTTGCTAATGAGGGCAGTTGGTGACAGGAACAGAATTACAGCACACAAACTGTAGAAAGGTATTGCAAATAATTTGGAAGAATTCTACGGGAAATTGCATCCAGGCCGTGTTTATTGGTTATTAGTGTATAATAAAAACCGCATCTGCTGGTGTGCTAAACTTCTGGGTGTATGTTATGAAACAGAAGCAACAGCAGTTTCTATCGTCGCAAAAAAAAAATACAAAAAAAAATTGGGACACTGTCTAGAGGCCTGTCGTTGATCAGCTTAATAGGGATTTAATATGTTTTCTTACAAAAACAACTTCTCAAGTCTTGTATCCGCGGCAAATCCGTCAGATCCTTAAGCCGCTAGACTGGCGCTATGACGCTACTAGTAATTCCTAACATTTGGCGCACCTCTGCTTTCTTCGTGACTCTTCTGGCCAGAATACATACAGTAGGTGAAGAGCGTGGGATTGGAAGGGGGGCAAATTAACACGGGGACTGGCTAACTACGAAAAAAGAAAAAAAGAAAAAGACGACAATTTATAATTCAAACGGGACATACTTGAGGGGCTTGAGGGCGGGGGGAAAGTGGGCTGGACTGGGCTTGTGTTGGACTGAATCAGACGGGGAGAACACTAAGCACTTACCGGGGCAGTTGCGATACGATACATTCTGAGTTCTTGATCCTACTCTGGTAGGGCATGGACCTTGAGAAGCATAAAAAAAGACGGAGGGGCTACAGACATGCATGTTTGAAACTTTGAGTGATCTGGATTTGGACCTGCGTGCGCGTTTGGCCAGGGCGCAAAGTCCTTGGGCAGAAGATTAGTAAGTGCGTGTGCGTGTTTGTGGAAGAAATGTGGCAGAATACAATGATGATTACAGTAGGTGGACGAAAAAATGCACCTCGGGGCTAATCCTGCTATTAAGGCTTGAGGTAGCAAGACACAGAATCGATACTGCACTTAACTATGAGGCGCTCGCTCAAAAAGTCAGCCGAAAACCACTACAGGAAAAGGGCGCTAAAATTGGGCACGCTCGAAAAGGTGACTTCAAATACTTATTTCTTATTCTGGTTTTCATTACAGGTGCTCAAAGCCTTGGCGAGGTTAACCTTTAAGGTGTAATGAGTTTCCCCATCTAATGATGCTCAGTAATGCGTTCTGATTTAGCTGTAAGGGACGGATAGCTTTACTGGTAATGAGCAGTCAGGAATGTGGCAGGCAAAATGTTTTCAATTTTTTGTTTGTATCTTTCAAAACTCTTATTTGGATTTGAAGCTGAATTAATGGGACATCCTGGTCTTATCGCTTGAAAGATGTCTATATTTTTGCTGTTATTGTAAATGAACGTAGTTAAAATTCAAATTAAAGCCACACCGCATAACATTTCAGCGAGTATGTTTGTGTAGGTTCTCAGTCGTACAGGAGTTGACTCCTCTAACTCTGTTATGATAAGGGAGTGTCAACAGCCTTAGAAGTTAGCCCAGGGTGAGACAATAGAGATGAATGTATGAATAGGCTAGATGTTCTCCTACTTTTAGCACCAAGAGAGGAGGGACTTAGAGGTTACTCCTCCTTCTGGTTCACTCTTAAGAGTCCCACAGCGTGCTCAAGTATTTAGTAGCTGATGGCGATCTTTGGACTAAGATCGAAACGTCCTACACTTTAACTACAGAGTACAGATGAAGACTGAAGAATTTTTGCCTACGATTTCACTGAGTAAATTGAAAAAGCGAAGAACTTGTGGGTGATTTTTATTGATAAACTGACTCACAACCTTGAGCGGGACATCACCAGCTCAAGTGCGGTTTTGCTTTGACTATAGCCAGATAGAATCCAAATGTTTTATTTTGATAACACTGTTGGTGACTTGCTGGGCATTAGACGAATTAGAAATACAGTTGCTGTTGTGCCGTGTAACCTGGAATGTTTCGTTGTGCGCCTTTAAAGGACAAAGAGGGGATTTTAATCCAAAGGACAACCTAAATATTACCTGGTGGGTGATTTGGGGATGAATAATTTAGCACGGGACAAGCCGAGAAAATGGATGAAATTATTAACTTGTTGACTTACAAGAGCAAGCCTGTTACATAATGTAACATCTGTTAGCATCATCACAACACCTGTTGTATGGGTGTACTGTATATTAAGCCATCAAGGTAATTCTGTTGTTTTCTGCCAGAGAGACTGACATCGCCTTTCCTTCTACCCTACTAGTTCATATAAGCAGGCATGTCGGTCCGGGCTGGAAACACGGTGAGTGCATCAATAATAGAAGGCAGTACAGAAGAGGACCAAAGGCTTTCACAGGTCATATTTCATGAAAAGTTCATCGTGTGACACGGATGGAAGATGAGATGAGGGAAGGAAAAATGTGCCTGAAGTTGTTGCAAGAGCATCTGGACAAGGTAAGAACAAGAAAGAAACGAAAAAAAAAAAAAAAGTAGAAAAAACAGAGAAGCCGGTGGAGGTAATAAAAGACGAAATCAGGTTGGGGGTGAAGGGAATGGTCAGTGAGGAGGTGTTGAAAACATGACAGTAGCCTCATACTTACTGTAGGGGACACACTCATACTGGACCTCCAGGTACTTGTAGGTCCCGGGGCAAGGGTCGGGGAAGACATCCGAACCCGTGATCACAATGCACTGGGTTCGATTGTTGCATCTAAAAGAAAAGAAAATCCAAATTACTATGCAAATTATTTGCAATAGAGATCTTTGACAAGCTACAAGACATGGTAGTATTTTGGAAGAAGCTTTCACGTCTCCTGGCACAAATGTATTTATTTATCACCTTTTTTTGACTCAGATGTGGCTTGGGATTGGCATATTGAAATATAATATGCAATGGAAAAATACCAACAGTAACTTCCAATAACTGTATCTTTGTACACCGCTAACCATTTCCCCTTGATTGGACCAAAATTATTCTCTGGGATAAGAACACATGGACTTGTGACCCTTTGTCGCTGGATTCAACTGCAATAAAACATGCAAAAACACAAAGTTGAAGTGCTTTCACCACAAGCTGCAGCTATCCTCTTTAGCGAGTTAGCGCCGAAGTCAGGGTCAATGCTTTTCACTCAGCGCTCGCGTGTGTTCTCCGCTGTATAAAAGAGGCGCTTTGTGCAGCGCGGCCCTCACCAAGTTTCTCTCAGGAGTTCAAATCACTGCAATTAGATTGAGAGGGACATCGCGTTATATCACATGATAAAACAGACGGTTTCGCGCTGATTGCTGATTCACGGCATGGCGTTTAACTGATATAGGCACTTGGATCAGAGAGAGAGATAGACGCGGACCCGCTGGCACAGAAAACCCATTGAAGGGAAATGTAAATATAATGCAAATCCTTAAGCATTAGGAAGGCATTACCAACGTCTCGGGAGAATGCTTTGAACGTATTTAACCCCGACTGTTGCTGCAGAGGAGTGTGCAGTGAGATGTGGGGGGCAGGTGACCACCCCGCGCCAGGCCTGAAACCATGATAATGACATCAATACTCGCCGCTACCACTGGGACTTAAAATTCTATCGGCAACGTGAGGAGGCCGATCGATGGGTATGTTCTGCTGATTTAGCAAGGGCCAGAGACAATATTTGTTTCTTATGGCAGACCAGCGCGGCCACTCACAGCGGATCATTAGAAAATGTATTACTGCCTGCTCGGAGTCCGGCTGCTTTGTTTTGGGCTGCTGAGGTAATCACTGCTCTGTGTCCAAATGTTATTAATATAATATTAGGTGTTTTAGTGGAGAAGGGACCACTGGTTACTCAGGAGGTCTGGGCAGCAGAGTGCAGACAAAAGGCTAGAAATTGGTGTTATTTTGGCTCTCGCACACGCTCACAGCTGCATGGCACCACTGTGTGCAATGAATCATTAAGTAAAACACGCTGCCTCTCGGTTCAGACGGAGACAAACAGAAATAAAACAATTAATAATATCTGAGGTTTGGAATGGGGTATTTCAAGTTTAAGAGAATTGCAACAAAGAAATAAACGGCAACATGTCATTGGGTTTCATTATCTGTAATGTTTATATTGGCTTCAATTTATTTGATTATTTTTGGCTATTTTTTAGTAAAACAAGTCATCCGGCTTGTCTTAGCTTCAAAAGCAGACGTTCATCATGTTTATACCACTAAACTTCTATTCTTCCTGCTAGGGAAAAAAGGAAAATTATAGATTTATTATCATGACATTTTCTTATCCAAAGAAACTTATGCTGACACTGATAGCGCTGGTTTTAAAAGAATCCATTGGGGAAATGAAGATATACTTTGTATTATGACAGAAAACAATACTAAAATTCAAATTTATGACACTAATGAGACAAAGACCTGCCAGCAGATGTATTAAACAACAAGACACGAGCAGCTCGTATTTCTTTCCCAGCAAAGTTGACATAAGTGCTGATAGTGCTTGGTGATGTACGGCCCTCATTTTGGCGCTGTGGAGCAGGAGTGTTCTGATCTATGGGCCTGTGTGACGCTGATTCCATCTCAGCTGCGAAACCTCAGGCTCCTCATGAGACCAATAGACACAAACCCAAATGGCCTGCGCTGTGCGTCGTGTTAGGTCTCGATTTACAAGTGTGCGCATGTCGCTTTAAGTCCTGCCCAAAATGTTCAGGCTTTGTTTCACGAAGGGAAGGCTAATTAAAATCATTGAAGTATCCTGAGATGCTCGATAATGATCTGTTGGAGTTGATTAAATCCACATGCCAGGCAAATGTGGAAGGACAATACCACTTGGTCAAGCGTGAATACCATCCTGCAATATAGTAATAGATATAACGTGTGCGGGTGTCGTAATTATTTCACATCAGACCATAAACATCGAGTCATATTGAATTTTACATACACAAAATGCTCCCCATTACTGTAATTGGCTGCTTCCCCAGCCATATTTGCTGCTTATGCCTGGAATGTCTAGCTGCCCGTTGCCTAATGCTCAGCTTTAGCATTTTTGAGATGTTCAGTTTCTGTTTTCTGCAGGCTTAATACTGGAACGTTGAGAAAACTGGCAAATGACCCTCGGGGTGGCTTACAAAAATAGCTATTTAGTGGTTATAAAATGTATCGCTGCATTTTATTCAAATTCCGTGCAGCATGTATTAGTTTCCGTAATTGAGCCTAGAACAATAAATGTGAGATTATTGCGAACTGTACTGGTTGTCAGTGGATGACCATTAAGCGGTGCTAAATTTAGACTGATTTGAAAAGCCAAAAGGTTGTTTATGCGTGCTCCCTGTGTGCCCTCTAATAGTTCCCTTACAGACTCAATTTGACTAAAGAATAGCAGCAGTGAAGACAATTGCAGTGTAACTGGAGCAGAGAGGCGACATGAGTGAGGGCAGCGCATTACGGCAAAGGCACAATCTACTTCCTGGTGCTCCCAGTTAGAATTTCAATCAAATTAGCGTCTCTTAAACTCAAAGTGACCCGTCTGGCTCCATTTCATCTGAAATGCTGATGAGGTTCATGGCACAATTATCAAGGCAGACATCTCTCTCAAGAGGCAGCCTGTTGATAGCAGAAAGGCCATTGAAAAATTAAATCATTTCCAGGGCCACGGCGATGGCAGCAAAGAAAACAGCCAAGGCCCAACACACACACTTAACACGCACACACACACTTAACATACACACAGACACACACAGACAGACACACACACACACACACTTAACACACAGCCACCTCCAGCCCCAGTGTATGCAGTGCTCTTTCTAAAGTGGTGGCTCAATTGTGTTTCAGGAAATAGCTAGTTAGGAATTAACCATTTGCATTCCACTTGACCCAATATTGGATTAAGGCATCCTCCAGCGGTGTAATTACTGTCATATGCTGGAGTTAGGACTATATTTATTGCTAAGGAGGGGAACTCCAGCAGGGGTCTGTCTGGCTCACGTCCGTCACTTACACCTATTGATTTTGAAACCAGCCGAGGTATTTCCATGTTACCAAAGTCAAAGGAATTACTCCAGTGACATTTCATGGATTGACCTTCGTATTAAGAGAGGTATAGCGAGGGGGGCTGAGGACATGTTTACACTGCGCTGTTCTTAAAGGTTATGAGAGCAAATTGACACAAACTGAGTAGGGCTGGGCGATCACAATCACGTTAGTTTAAATCGTAAATGATCTGATTTAGACCCAGTTTTCTCTTGGTTTATTTCTAATTGAGTCGTTGGGTTTGGACCCGGTTTAGTCCTGGTTTAGTCCAGGGTAATCATCGTTTCGTTCTGTCCCTGGTTTAGTCCTTTTTAGTTTGGTCCTGTTTAGACCTTGATTTCAGTCTCTGCTTTAGTCTGGTTTACTTCTTGGTTTAATCCTGGTTTAATCCAGATTCAGTCCGTGATATTGTTCGATTTTAGTCCTGGTTTAGACCTAGTTTCCTCCTGGTTTAGTTCTGGTTTAATCCAGATTGAGTCTGTTATATTGTCTGATTTTAGTCCTGGTTTAGACCTAGTTTTCTCCTGGTTTAGTTCTGGTTTAATCCAGATTGAGTCCGTGATATTGTCCGATTTTAGTCCTGGTTTAGACCTAGTTTCCTCCTGGTTTAGTTCTGGTTTAATCCTGACAGTAGAGGCAAAGAGTGGAGTAAAGTGTCAGTGTTTGAGCTCAGAGCTGCGAGAAACATAAAAACCACAGAATCACGATTTCGACGATGTTCCCAAGAAAGCAGATCGTCATGGAGACCAGATCACGATTTAATTTCTATCATCATGTCGCCCAGCCCTAGCACTTAGTGAATACTGTATCAATGCACACTTTTGACACTAAATTCATTTCTAGCACTAGTTAACACAGTGACACCACCTGACTGCTGTCGTGTTTCTTGGAGCTGATGAAATTTCAAAACACTGAATAACAAAACAACGCCAGTGTCTTTTCATGAAGCAACAATTAACCCATGTGCCATCATCAGCGACGCTTCACCGCAGTGACACAGCAGATTGCACTGTCGAGAATTAAGCCAGGCTTAATGGCCGCTGAACTTTTGTCCGTCCCAGTGAAACTCACAAGCCGAATGTGGATCTTTATAAAATCTTAATCTGCAGTGCTTTAAATACACTCTGAGGTTGTATGTACGGAGAGCAGAACAAGGCAGAGTGCTGTCAAGCGGACACAATGCGTCTCCTCTGAGAGCCGTGCCAGCAGTCCTGTCACTGATATAAATAGTGTTCGCACCAGCATTTAGTCTGCACCCAACCTGCAGCGCACAGAAAAACACTCTCCAGTGTTGACCGTGGGCTGGCAGGTTTATTCAATTTGATTATATAAGTACTACACGGCTACTGATTAAAATAATAATTAGGAGGATGATTCTGAAGGAGTGGAGAGTGTGTAAAAATGTAACACGAATCTTTGAGCACCATGGAACTTAAAACACAGCAGTACAGAATGAAAATGAATCTGACAGGCAAATAATTATTCATATTCATTTGTACGTTATGCATATTTCTCCAAAGTAGGGATATCACGATTCTGAATTTTTGAATCATGATTATTGTGAGAAAAAATACTGTGATACTACGATTATTGACAATTATCGGAATTAAGGAAGAGTTTTTCAAAAAGTACAGTTCAAACTTTCACAAAAGGCATTATATGTATATGTTTATATTTATTTAATGGTTGTTCTAGTTAGCCTTCCTCTAGTGTTAGTTTTCTGTTACTATCTCTTATGTTATTAATGAGTCGGTTTTGACCTTAAATCTTAAATAAATTAAATCTTAAATCAGCCATAAAATACCCTAAAAACAATTATTTATCATCCGATTTGTTTTTACCTCTTGGTTACATTGCTAGGCTGAGGCTCCTTATCCATGAAAAGATTGCATGTAGATGCATTGTACGCAGACACATTGGATGTGGTAAAACACAACCGTCTCCTGGTCTTTCGCTGGAAAGTGTAGGCAACAGTCAGCTTGTCTAGATTGTTTTTGTTGTTGTCCAGGATGATCATGGCCAAAGAGAGAAGCCCCAAACTGAGGCTCAAGTGTTTGGAGGAAGAGCTGGCTGTAGCTATTGGCTGATTGTGTCATGATTTCAGTTTTGGCATTTATTATTGTTTTATAATCTGATATTTTAATTGGGTCGAAACTGACCCTAACACAAAGGTCATCATTTTCACCAGAGCATTTTATAATTTAGTAAAAAAAAATATATATATATACATATA
>OMNZ01108306.1:3248-14520 GCA_900303255.1 Lesueurigobius sanzi
TGTCTCCATCGCGGCCGCAACATGAACTCTCTTTTGCACATTTCTACTTTGTAAATCTATTAATAAAAGGCGTTTAAACGTCTATCTGGTGTGTTTTGGTAATTCTCCTGTCAATTCCCTGAGCCAGTCTTGACAATATCGAATGCTTTTAAGGCTCTGTGGAAACCCAGATTTAAAAAGATAAATGTTCACGTTTAACAGAGTTCAGTGTGTTTGTATTGTTCGTCCAGTTTAAAGCTTTTAGCCTTTAATTGTTAATCAAGCTCAATAGTCCCTTTCATTGTTTGTAAACATTTGGGGCTTAGCTGGAGGCGGAAAGATAGATCCCCACCTATTTCCATTGTAACGATAAACAAATGTCTAATTGTTGTTGGAAATATCAGATAAAACCTTGTTTTATAGGTTCAAATGTCGTTCCTCTTGTTCTTGCTCCTTAAGCCACAACAGGACCACATTTTTTAGTTGTAGTTTTACTCTTATAATCACTAGCTTTAGTTCAATCTTATTTCTCTTGCTCACTTCCTGCCTCCAGCTGATGTCACTGATGAGGTAAGCAGCGGTCATTACCCAGTGTGGAAGCTGGAACAACGATGAGGTGGGGCTCTTTAACTCCATTTTCATAAAGTTCAGCAAGAAATGCTATAGCCTGAATAGTTTTCCCCAAACCCTGACAAAACAGAAAACAACAATCAATAGACTGAAGTATGTGAACATTGAGAACAAGCACGTTTGGATTAGTATAAGAAAGTAAAAGTGCTGTACCATTTCGTCAGCCAAGATACAGCTGAGCTGGTGTTCGTGCAAAAGCATAAGCCACTTGAGACCAATGACCTGATACGGTTTCAACTGGAAGCTGGACAACAAACAAAACATGATTAAAAAAACATTTGAACTTTTCTACAAAAGCTTAGGAGTGAAAAGCAGAAGCACGTACTCGCTGTTGAGCAGCTGGGGCTGTGCGCTTGAACCAGCGCCACTCTCCGTCACCTCAGTCACCCGCTTGATCAGCTTTGAAGAAATCGTCTCACATTTGGACATGAGGCCCAGCACGACCTTCCGCTCCTTGAGGACACTTTTACAACCAAATAATAAATCCTCAGAGAGTCCATTGCCTTTGTGAATGAGGTCCACCTGAAAAAATACATTTAGATGCCTGAGCATTGACGATTTAGAAATTGAAATAATGTCCCCCGAAGGCAGTGTTTCTCAATTATTTTCTGACCTTTAAGTCTCTCGTCTGGATTTTTTACATTGTTTCTGAGCTGCTCAAAATGAATTGCCTCAAGTGGGATAAATAAAGTTATCTGAATCTGAACTTTAACAGAAATAGTGCATCATTCCTGCCAAAACTTCAGCCTAGACCCTAATTTTTGCAATTTTGACAAACTTCTGCAGTAAAAGTAGTTGAATAATGTCATTATTTTCCAAGAACCTTTGATTTAATGCCAGTTTAATGCTTTTTAATGATATTTAAGGCCTCATTTTTGACACAATTCATTTAATGACCCGCGGAAACCCTGTGTTCACATGTGTCCAATCACTAAAAGCCTTCCACTTCTCTATCAAAATGCCCCCAGCGTTTCTTTAGCTTCATGAAGTTAAACATTTTTCACACGCTTTTCTCGCCGAAACGATTAATGGCAAAAATAATCATTAGTTGCAGCCGTAGTCATTGCTGCCACAACTTCAGAGAGAGGGAAACATAACGGATGGAGGGGGCATGCTTCAACCAGGGTATCTGCAGGGGTGGACAAGTCAAATTTAAGACTTTGAAAGACCTTTTTAAGACCACAAAATCTGTTTTTAGATGCGCAATATAAAAAATTGAATGTAAAGAAGTGTCAAACTTCTACAGTGGGATGTACAAACAAAAAACAAGAGTTTTTTTATGGCTTACCGGTGTTTATAGCATTTAGCATGCAATTCCAGAGTTTGTACACCTAGGGGCCAAATTTGAACTATGAGGAGTAGGAATTTGGCTATTTTTTAAACAAAATTGTGAGGAAATAATTGGGTCAAATACACGTGAATTTTTAAGTTACCATTCATTTAAGACCAAATAGGCCGAATTTTAGACTTTTTAAGACCCCGCGGATGCCCTGATCAACGAGAGGAGAGCCAAAGCGAACAGGACTGGCAATGCTGCGTGAATCAAGTGAAATCCAGGTCTGTTTTTGACAAGGGAACAATGTTTAAATTGTTCCCTCGTCAAAGCTAAACTAAATTTGACGCTGCGGAGTGACTGTCCACTCACCAGACTGTCCCAGCTGTCGAAAGGCCTCAGCTCGATGATCTTCTGCGCCTTCTTGACGGAGCAGCCCGAGATGAGGTTCAGCTCATCGATGCTGGAGTCATTGAAGAAGTTCAGTATCGACGTCTTCACATCGGTGGCGGCGCCTTTGGTTTCCAGCTCGTCGTCGGAGTCGTCCAGGCCGCTGCTGGCCACGTCCTCCTGGTCGTCCTCGTCCTCGTCCCCGGAGCTGTCGTCTCTGTGCCGCGCCTGGGCTCGCTCCCTCCGCTCCACGGCCTCCTTCTTGGCCAAACTGATGACGCTGGTGAGTTTGGAGTCGGACTGTTCGGTTTTTACCGGGGAAGTGTCGCTCTGGAGCCACGTGGACCTGGAGCCGTTGTTAAGTTTGGAGCCTTCGTGGTCAGACTCGGAATCCATCTCCGAGCTGTCCTTTGTGCCATCGGAGTCTACGTCGACGACTTTAGTTAGTATTTCTTCCGTTTTCGGTTGTTCCTTCGTTTTGGATTTTGACGACTTGCTTTCTGCGCTCCCTTTGACTTCTGAAATGAAAGAGACATCCTCCTCGCTGTCCACTGTGCCTTCGCTGTCGCTGATCTCTTTATGTCGGGCTGCCTTTTGTTGATTTTGATCTTTATTGCTTTTTTCTTTGGACTGCCGGGAGTTGAAGTCAGGTTCTGTCAAAAGGAAGCAAGGTTAGGAAATCACTTGAGAACCTTTTTCCTTTTCATAAACATTGTCAGACCTGAGTCGGAGAACATCTGCAGAGCTTGAAGGGCCTCTGTAAACTCCCATTCATGTTCTTGAAGCACTGACCGCAACTCCTACAAAAAAAGCTCAAAATTAATCTGTTGTGGCATGGCACATTTTTGCTGTGGAATGATAATGTGATTTTATTTTTTATTACATTTTTCAATAAAACAGGAGGAGTGGAAGACGGGCAATAAGTTTAGAACGGAATCTGAAACCGTTGATTTGATGAGCAAGCAGATAAACGAGCAAAGGAAACAAACCGCTGATAACATCTCTCTGAGCAAACCAACACGCAGACACAAAAGTGCAAAAGTTTACTGGTTATAGGCAGTAATCAAGCCATAGTTATATTTTGAGAGTTTCACATGTTTTAACAGAATGCAGTTTCCAAATTCATGTTCCAGGATTCTGCTCACAAATTATATTTAGATTTGCATTTACATTTATCCTGTAATCTGTGTTTTCTTACATGCATAAACTAGGTACAGTGGGGCCAAAAAGTATTTAGTCAGCCAGCAATTTAATAAGTTTTCCCACTTAAAAAAGGTGAGAAAGGGCTGTAATTTTCATCGTAGGTGCACTTCAACTATGAGAGACAAAATGAGGGGGAAAAAATCCAGAAAAAAAAAAAAATGTTTCACCATAATTTGCAAATAAATTCTTTAAAAATCAGACAGTGATTTTGTAGATCCCCGAATCATTTTGTCTCTCATAGTTGAAGTGCACCTATGATGAAAATTACAGGCCTCTCTCATCTTTTTAAGTGGGAGAACTTGCACAATCGGCTCACAACCCTGTCCTTCAAAATGCCTGAGAGGAGATAACCCTAGTGAAACCACTGAAGCTCAGCTACTTTTCATCGCTGAAATTAGCCTCCTCCACTTTTACATGGATTAAAAGGCGCTGTTTGAGAGGGGAGGTCGGGCGGATCACACCGGGTCTTGTCACTCGTACAATGTGAGCACCTCAATCGTGCGTTTGGGCTCTAATCGTATGAGATTCAGTCCATAGTGCATGCAGCTCTTGGCCAATGAGAATGCAGCTCTTTGCCTGATGGATCCATTTGATACACTGCGGCTCAGACATTTCCATGGATTGAAAAGTCATTAAGAATCTCTCTCCAAAACCCAATCGTTGTCCCACAGACGCCGTTTCGCCTCCCTCTATAAGACACTTGAGTGAGAGTCTTCATCTCTCCTCCCCTCGCGCTCTCTCTCCCGACACGACGTGAAGAGCTCGTGCAAAGACAAGGCCAGACGCAGGATAAACAACCATAACATGCACATCTACATATTTCCTTTTTTATTTTAATGTATTTGACAATGGGGTAAGAATATTGGCCTTGTCCTTTTGGTAGTTTTATTTTCCTAATTCAAGCGAGATTATCTTAGAAGCAGTAAAAATTGTCATGACATTAAGCCAAATAATGTAGATGACAGTAGTAAACCCAACCTCTAACCTAGTCAAATCTACTCTAAACAAGACTAATATTCTCAAATCAAGTAATTTATTCTCTTGATGCTTGATTTTTAGTTTTGTTAAAGAAACATAAAACGGAATAATGGTAATTTATTCAATAAACTACTGTTTCTTTTAGTGTTTTTATCATTTATTTGAGCTGAAAACACCTGAGTCACTTTCTTTAGTACAGTCTCAAGACCAACCAGGTAGACACATTTGCTTTCTAAAGAAGATTATTTTTTCGGTACCAATTTATTTTTCGATACCGATAGCACCTCAATTATTTTTCCCAGCCCCACTCAAGAGTCCGCACTAGAGCTCTGAAGTCTTCCCTCTGAACGGGAAAGTGACAAGCCCATCATGCTGAAGTTTAAACAGTGGAGATGGGAGTCAAGAATCAAACAACATGGCACTAATATAGGTTTGGAGCTAAATAATAATGCTGCATATAAACAACTGGTTAAGCAGCTCCACATACAGTAGGTTTTTGGAAATCACATTCAACCAAACTCTCTTGTTGGTTTCATTCTCTCCACTAAAAAGTCAAATAAAAAAAATGCTTACTTCTTTATCTTGGTCTGGGAACTTTCTCTGGAGTCGTTTGACCATAGCTTCTTGTCTCTCCAAGTCTTCAGAATCCGTCTTTGAAACATGAGCAACAATTAGTCAGGATACATAACAAAAACATCCCATATAAAACTAAATGAGGGACAATCTGGTAATATTTGAGAATACATTTTGCTTCTCAACAAAGAGACAATTCATTTAAATGTGGACAAATATTACTCACCAGCTCTGGCTTGCTTTTCTTCGCTGGTTGAGCATCTCCACTGCCTTGAGAACTTGTGGACTCATCGATCTTCCTCTTCGTACCCCGGTCTGTAATTACAGGTGAGAACAACTTGTCAGATTAATAATAAACAGATTAAACCAACTTTTTATAACAAAAAGTATTTACCTGCATCACCAAACCTGAGTAAGCATGAGGCTACAGCTCCTTCCAGTGTGCTTGTGCTTTCAATTACCTTCAACAAGAGAGAAATGTTTATACAATTCTAATTTTAAGACACTGAAGGTGAATCGGGGGATACAATTAATTAAGTAATATCAATTTGAAACTTTAGCTTTGATGAAATCTAAAATAAATAATGAATGAAGCCAGTGCTATGTTGTTTAACCACAACAGTGCGACTAAAACGGGCTCATGAAGAGCTTTTAAAAGAGGTATAGCATGTCCATATTGCGTAACATTTAGCTGCTCAGTCAACGTTGAAACCCGCCTATTGTTCTATCACATTTGTTTACTGGACAGTTGATATTTTGTAACTTAAGAAGACATAAAAGTTTTTCTGGATGATGATTCCTCACCTCTTGAACTTGACTTCTGGTCAACTGTGGAAACATTGCCAGCAATTTACTGATTTTCCCCTCTAGACTACTCCCGTCACGATCCTTCCCGGTCCGAATACAGGAGTGCCTAAATCACACAAAAAACATAGTAAAAATGAATTCATTAGTAGAATATGAATGCTCTGCGCCTGATTTTTTTGGTTTACAACAACGAAAGCGGGAGAAAAAGCTGAAGTGTTAGTTATGGTCCAAATCTCTAACATGATTAACATGATCTGGCCTCACTCTGGGAGAGCCGGGTCATCAAGAAAGCTGGTCAGATCATAGACCTGGATCAGAGGCACATTTTATCCTCATGTTTTAGCTTAATGCCCTCAGGTCGGCGCTACCACCTGCCTGTGATCAGAACTAATCGTTATTGGAAATCATTTATCCCTTCTGCTATTAGGCTTTTACATTCTTAAAAACTTTTAACTAATACTCTTGTGTTTTAATGGACTTTGACCTCTGTAAGGCCTTGTGTGAACTGTTGTGGCACATACTTGTTTGTCTGTTTTTTATCTGGCCGGGTTGCTCCAAAGAATTGCCCTTCATGGGATTAATAAAGATTTCCGATTCAAAGATGGCTGAAAGCAACGAAGTATGATCTTGACCATTTCAACCACTGGAAAGTTGATGATTTCAAGAGTTTTTGTAGTAGCCATGGATTAACTGTTACTGTATAACCAGGTCTCTGTACGACAACAGACCGAGATGCACGGGAGTCTTTTTATTTAATTATTTCTTATATTTACTGCTATGGTAACCAGGAAAATATTGCTGTAGTTTTTAAAAGTAATATGTTTTGGGCATGATTATTGTATTTCTTTAGGATATTTATTTAATATGGACTTAACATGAGTGAAGTGATCTGACGGCGTATAGCAGTTACCTACGAAGCAAGGATCAATGCTAATTTGACTCGCAGCAATTCATCAGTGATTCCTGACGATTTTAAATGATATTAAAAGTGACAGTGAGCAAAAAACGATTTCTGTCAGACTGGTCCCATCTCCGTCGTTGCCCTGTCTACGGCTACAGAGCAGCCCCTGAGCCTCTATGCAACTATTCCGTTTCAACATGTTGACAAAATAAATCTGTGCAAGAAACTAACAATTTTGTTCCCTCTTTTACGTCTGTCTGGATCTTTCTTTTCTGTTAGGATATTATGAAGAATAAAAGGGAGTTTGTCTTTGGTTGGACTCGGGAGTAGCCTTAAAACGATTACTTTTTTTGCCAAAGTTCAAGTCTATAAACTCCATTAGAGCAGTTGAACATGGCACAAAGAATCTGTCATTCTACAAGTCACTTAAGGCTTAAAAAGGCTTAAATGGGTTTACCATGCCTCTAAGCCTCTCGCTCCACGGTTAGCCATCTGCAAGTGGTTTGTTTGGTAGTAGAATTTCTTTTGATTGATTAACCCACTCATGTGCAGATATAATATGCACTTTGCAACTTTCCATGTCAATTCCCACGGTCTGTCACAGTTAAGCCAACAAAAACTAGCTTGTAAATCGACAAAATGCTTTATAAAATCACAAAATGGGTTCAGGGCGTTTAAGCTTTAGGAATACGTACTTCATTTTCTTCAACCTCTTTACAGATGACTTTTTGGAGTTTGGAGAAGCTACTTCTGACACAAAGACGATGTCATCATTTTCATCACTATCTGAATCGAGAAATACCACTCCCTCGTTGCTGGGCTTGGACTGGCTTTGGGCAGGCTGGGTTTTAGCTGAAAACAAAGAAAAGAAAATTAATTAGTTTTGAAATTGATCAGTAAAACAAAAAACGTCTTGACATCTTAATTTTATTTCGTCATAATTCCTTACATTGAGTCAAGAGAATAATAATGCATTGTTCTCCTTGTGTCAAATTAGGGCTGCAACTAACGATTATTGAAAGCTCAGAACCTCTAGAATTCATCCTGGGATGGTGAAAGAGTTCCTTCCTTTCGGGTTTTGCCATAAAATCTGTCAATCAGAGCTTATTCTGTTCTGATTAGATAATGGTCTTTACACTTATCTTATATCTGGGGCCATGATGATCTGCTTTTTGGAACATCGTCATATCGTGATTCAGTGTTTTTTTTTCCCCTTTAACTCAGCTCAAATAATAACACTTTCTCCACTCCCAGAACAAACCAGGAGAAAACTAGGTCTAAACCAGGTCTAAAATCGGACAATATCACGGACTGAATCTGGATTAAACCAGGACGAAAACCAAGAAGTAAACCAGACTAAAGCAGAGTCTGAAATCAAGGTCTAAACCAGGACCAAACTAAAAGGGACTAAACCACGGACAGAACGAAACAATGATTACCCAGGACTAAACCAGATCTGAACCCAAGGACTCAATCAGAAATAAAGCAAGCAAAAACTGTGTCTGAGTCGGGTCTAAACCTGGACAATAATTTAACCAGGACGAAACCATGAGGGAAGCATGTCAAAACTCTGGACTGAAACGACTAAAACAGGGCTTAACCAAGACTAAACCACTACAACACCAGATCTAAACCCAAGAAGAAACAGATGACTTTAGTCGCCTTTAAATGACAAAATACACATGAATTGTGATAAAATCGAAATTGTGATTTAAGATAAAGAAATTGTGATAAGATTTTTTGGCCATGTCGCCGAGCCCTAAAAGAGAGGTCAAATTTTTTACAAAATCTTTCATTCCCTACACATTTAGAGACTAAAGAGTTTTGTCATAAAAAAAACAACATTTTTATGCATTTCTTTCTTTGTTTTAGTCTGTGTATATCCCTGAAACAGTAAAATAGTTGACAACTATTTCGATTAGTTGTCGATTAATTGATTCATTCAGCCCTACGTCAACTTTAGACGAGGAATATTTTGCTCGCCTCCCTCTCCTCTCCTCTTTACGTCGGTCTTTTATCAAGGAAACAAAACACTTTTCGTATCAGTACAAGTAAAACCGAACACAACTAAAAATAAAAGTTACATTGTTGTACAGATTAGTCACAACTACTAGTTTGTGTGATTTCCGGTCAATTTTAGTCATTCTTGAGCTGTCACAGTAAGAGATGGAGACAGTGACATAACCATCATAGCCCTGTGTACACGTTTAGCTCAGCACAGCAATGTTAGCTGTAAGCCGGGGGGGGTTTACCTGGTTTGTTTTCCTTCTCAGACTCCGGACTTTTGGGGTCTGTATTCTGCTTCACCGGTGCACTCACGCTCTTGTCGAAGCGAAAACGGTCTAAATTGAACATGCTCATTTTGGCTGTACGTGTAATTTTAGGTAGAAACTCAAGCTAGTCTTAGATGCCGTTCGGTAGCATCGGCACAACGCTCACTGACTGATGCACACGCTTAGCTAACTAGCATCCTTAGCGTAACTAGCTAAATGAAAGAAAGAACAGGAGGTTTTCGTCTGACAGCTGATCGCTTCGGGGTAAAAGAGATGCCAGGTGACGTGCGATCGGTTATAGGGAGGAAATTGTAAAAAATAAGAGCCCGTTCGCCTGGAAGCCCCCAAAACCCTGCTTTCCCGCGGACACAGCGGTGGACAGTCCAGGCCAGCGGTAGACAGCAGCGCTCATTGGTCCAAGTCACTGCCGGTTGCCCGAAGAGTACAGACTAGAGTCAAGAGGAGATATACAGTCACTTCCGCCTTTGGGTTATTGCACTTTTAAAATGTACTTTAAAAGACTGTCACATGAATGCATCTTGAATGAAAGGGAGCAGAAAGAAGAGTAATCTTATGATATCTGCCCCTCATTACTTTTACAAACACTTGCTCTCTGTTTAGTCTCTATTTACAGCCTTTACAAATACAATACAATTGATCGTTCTTGACTCTTTTATTTCTTTGTTAAGTGCGTTCCATAAATGAATTCCTCTCATTATTGTATTATTAATACAGTATTAACCCTAAGATGTTCAAATCATATCTTGGCAAATGCTGAACCATATCAGAATTCTGGCAAGCTCGTAAGAATTGGCATCCAAAAGCAATTTCAATTTTTTTTTTTTACTTTTTATTTTGTTATTGTATAATTATGAACACAGCAACTTCAAGTTTTGATGTACACTGACTAATGATGACTCGTTAGAAGCGTCTAACTAAAAGTACAGTTCACTCACTGAAGTTCTGTAGCCGTAGCCATAACTGCCCTGGCCCCTAGGCTGGGACAACACCAATTGATAGTCCTTCACGCACTCACTGAATTTACACAAAGTGACTTAAGTCTTGCTCGAGGACACATAGGCAGCCAGCCAGCCGGGAAAAGCGTAATTGAACCACCAGCCAGCAGGTAATTATTTATTTTACTTATTTATTTGTTTATTTAGACATTTATTTAGAGAGGATAAGCCCCATGAGATGCATCATCTCGTTTTCACTGGGGTCCTCTGAATCAGGTTAATGGTGCTCACACCAGATACTGACTGGTTTTCTGAGTCCCCAGACCCCCCCAATAAAACACAACTGAACATTTCAAAGTGGCCTTTTATTGTGGCCAGTCTAAGGCAATAATCATGGTGTCTAATCAGCATCTTGATATGCCACACCTGTGAGGTGGGATGGATGATCTCGGCAAAGGAGAAGTGCTCACCATCACAGATTTAGAAAGATTTGTGAGCAATATTTGAGAGAAATGGTTATTTTGTGTACAGTGGGTTGCATAAATATCTGCACCCCTTCAACCTTTTGACCCCACTTTTCAGTTTTTTATTCATAAAAAAAGTTCCAAATCATGTATAAATTTCATTTCACTTCATCATTGTGTGTCCCATAGTGTGTGTCTTTCACATAAAATATCAATTGAATACATGTATGTTTATGTACCTAGTCTGGCAAAATGTAAAAAGTTGAAGGGGGTGCAGATATTTATGCAACCCCACTGTATGTGGAAAATGTTTGAGATCTTTGAGTTCATCTCATAAAAAATGGGAGCAAAAACAAAAGTGCTGCGTTTATATTTTTGTTCAGTGTAAATAAAATAACATTTTCATAGGCGTACTTGGTGTGAAAAGCTTGAACTTAAAAGAAAAAAATAAATTTGATATTTCTATATATTAAGTAACTATAACACATTATATTACAGTAGGATTTATTCTTTATTCTATTTTATTTTATTGTTGTACTATTATTACTATTACCTGTTGCTTTTGCTTCTTTGATGACACTTTTCCTGACTTTGTGCACCCCCGTGTGTGATACTGTCCTAAGAGCTGTTGTGACAAGTAAATTTCTCCATTGTGAGATCAATAAAAAACTATCTTATCTTATCTTATCTTATTTACTCAAGGAACTTGACTGATCAGTCATGTTTGGGCGACTGAAAAAATGTCCTGATTGTTGTCTTGCTGGACACTTGGCAACAGTGCACCACAATCGTGATATGAATTGTTCTTTAGATGGAACTGAAGTGTTAAAAAATGCATCAAATGT
>OMNZ01108307.1:0-14001 GCA_900303255.1 Lesueurigobius sanzi
AATATTTTCCTAAGACAAAGTTCTTAAGTACAACTTAGGAGAAACCTAAGAAAAACGTAGGTCTGATTCACGAAGCGTTCTTAAGAAGAAAAAACTGTTCTTAAAGAGAGATGCCCCAAATTCATGAAGGTGACACTAAGAACACCACTCCCCTCATTATCAGGACATTTACATCATATTAACTATGGAAATACAAAGACACGCCCCCTAAACTTCCATATATGGGCATGACCAGAGCAGGAGGCAGGACTCCTGATCTCTCCTCTGATTACGACAGGTGTGACTCAGAGCAGCATCTAACGAGCTTCAGCCCTCAGCTGTGAAAGTCTACACTAACTATCTCTGCTCTATACCACCTCTCATCACTTTCATTCTCTCAAAAAATATATTTTTAAGTGAAATAATTTTAAGAAAAATGTTACTCATGCTGTGTAACACTGTGTAACATTTTTGGGTCCATTTTGACTGTGATAATGTTCTAAAACTGTGCGTAAGAGTCCTCCTGACTGTTAGGATTTGTTCTTCCAGATGATCTTTTTCAGCCAAGAACAAATTTTGTGAATGCCAAAAATGTTCTTAAATCGTCCTTAAGAACAAATTTGTGCGTAAGTTTGTTTCATGAATCACCCAATTGATCCTAGGAGCTATGTTGTCTGTGGCATTATGCTTCTGGTAGGGACATTGCAAACAGGTCCTAGGTGACCGATGAGACCAAGAGCGGTTCAGAAGCCTCATATGATGAGAGACCATCAAGGCAGGAGTGGAGCGTTATGAGGCCGTCCTCCCGAGGACCCACCACCTGCAGGAGGAGCCATAAGGGACTGGTGCAGTGTGATCTAGGCAGCTTGGACTCCTGACCCCGCGACCAGGCAACGGATAAGCAGAAGAAGATGGATGGATGGATCGTAGTAGTAGAGACAGAGCTGTATTAACTGTTCCATCTCTAAATAAAGGTAGGCACACCATATACACTTCAATGAGTGTGCTGGCACTGGTCTTACTGAATATTGCAGTAGCACCACTAATACAGAGAGATACTTTTACTAAAAAAAACATTCCCCCTTCAAAACATCCTTTAACATCTTTAAAATACATATAGTATTTGCCTGTACTAAGCTGCAGGTTCTCGTGTTATCATACTCAGAAGCACACACACACACACACAAATCTCTGAACTCCTGTCTATCTGTATGCCTTTACGCCTTTTCCAATGTACTCCTATCACTCCGTTTTGTCTTTACACTGGTATTAAACTTGACAGTCAAATTGAATCCACATATAAGAGACATTTTCCTTAATCAAATCAGAAAAAAATCCCATTCTGCGAGCGATCCTATTGTTGCACGTCAGTCTGAGGCGCGCATCGCCAGACAAGAAATATGAAGAGAGAGGAAAAAAAACCTGTATTCCCCATTGCTCTATCGAAGTGTAGCGGTGTAAAATTGCAGGACTTATCTCGATCACTCTTCCGCAGCAGTGGTTTACAGAGGGGACGGGAGCAGAGGGGGCTGGAGTGAGCTGGGTCTTGTTTTTTTTTATTTTTTATCTGAAACAACATGCGCGCGAGGTGCTACTGGATCAGTCTTGAGTACGCAGCCGGCCATCTCGATAAATGTGGGCATGCATCGAGGACGTGGATGAAAGCTAGTCCTCGACACAAGACACCGCACACGTGAAGAAATCTCCACCAAACGCTTGTGAACACACCGACCGACAGCAGCTATGGATGTTTGCTTTAGTTTTTTTTTAGTAGCGGAAGGAGATGTGGTGATTTATGCAAAGTTGAATCTGGTTTTATTCTGATTATATCACGTGTAATGGAAGCCAAGCACAAATGGATATTGCTAATAAAGTAAATTGTATGCAAGGTCATTACTCAACAGTGGGCTGTATAATAGAGAAATGTGTGAATTATGGGCTGTGCGTGCAAAAAGACAGATCAGTGTTCATCAGTGGCTTTACAGGTAATCTGTGCAGTAGGAAATTTGGCCCACACTTTGCATATTATATAGGGGAATATAAGGGATTATGAGCTTTTAATGTTCAAACAAAGATGGCAGAAAAAAATAGAAATACAGTGAAAATGTCTTTTGACTGTTTGCGGAAGTAATCACAAAAGCTTATGCTCAACTTTAAATTTATATGAGCTTAGAGATACAGTATGTTGGGATATGATACAGGCTTTCTGGTAATAAAAATACAGATAAGTTTGTGGACATATACTATACCTTAAAGAAGAAAACCTCCAGACATTAGTCACTGTCCTGAAAAACAATGTTCTGCACTGCAAAAAGTCATATCTGAGTAAGTTAAGTAAACTAGAAATGAGAAAAACTTTCCTGAAATAAGTACATTAAGTCCTTGGTTTGAGAAACTAATTTTAAGATACTTGTCCATGGGGCAAGATTTTTACACTAAAATTAAGAAAAACAGCCTCATCACACTCAAAATTAAACAAAAATAACCTGAAACAGATTGTTATTGGTGTTTTTCTTAATTTTTGTGTAAAAATCTTGGCCCATGGACAATTAGTTTCTCAAACCAAGGCCAAATGTACTTATTTCAGGAAAATGTATCTAATTTCTAGATTACGTAACTTATTAAGATATTACTTTTTTGCAGTGTGTTCCAGCACAAATTGGCACCTGATTAGGGACAGATGCAAGAATGATGTTTATAGATGGAGAATATGGCAACTCTTCACCTTATTCTGCCCCGCCCACTTTTGTTGTAAAAGCATTTCCTGTTTTTATTAGCACTTCCTGTGAGCTGAGATTTCCAATGTTGTCAATGTAAGAGAGTGAAGAAAATAAAATGAGAATGAACAAAAAACTCACAAAAAAGCTCAAAGGAAATACGTTTGTGTGGTTTCAGTGGAAGGACGACATAAGAAAAGTCACCTAAAATAACTTTTCAGAGATATAATCACAACTTTTTGTTGTCAGTCTAATTGGCTAATTGTCTGTGAAGAACTATAAAGGACCAAAGCTGATGGATATATTTACACAGCAGCTTGTTGTAAATATTACATGTTTCACCAATAACAGAAATAAAAGCCAATATCAGCTCCAGTCAGACTTTCAGTTTCACCAGAAACACAAAATGGCGGCCCCCATTGCAACTTCCAAAATAAGGTGTTGTCATATTCTGATTGGACAATTCTTCTACTTCAACTTTTAAATCGCATTTGCAATGTTTTTGTAACAGTGAATAAATTAATATGCAATTGTTATGTGTAAATTAAATTTAGTTGTTTGTCTATATACTCATATTTCCTAACACATTTCTAATTCGTCACATGGATGAATTTAGTTTATTCTAGGGGCGGGACTTTAACACGTTAATTCCGATTAATTAACTATAAAGATTTTAACGCACTAAAAATTTGAAAGCAATTAATCGCTTTTTTCCAAATACAAAAGTCCAGATCCTTTACGTGTAGTTCTAGTACGGCCGTGAATCTGGCGCCCACGCTACAACCGCTCACAACAGTAATGGAGATAAGATAAGCTAGTTCTTTATTGATCTCACAATGGAGAAATTCACTACAGTCCCACTTTTGGCCGGTGCTGGAAGTAAAAATCCCATAGACTTTTCGAAAATTCAAATAGTAAGAGCTTAAAAGAGCACAGGCTAATCAGCTCTGTGCTAACTGCTAACCATAGTACGGGTATTTTACAAGAAATAACTTTTTGGTTTTATTTTATTATTTTGTTTTTTGTGTCCATAAGTCACCACGTACCTGATGACCTGATATTGTTTTTTTAAACATTTAATCAAATTTTTTTCCTTTTTTTAAAGGGATTTTTACTTCCGGCAGCTGCCAAAGTGGGCGAGACAGTGGTGCTACATGGAAGTTAAAGACAATTCACTTGGCCGACTGGGGGCTAGTTTTTATAAAAATATAAATAAATACAAATTTATTTATTTGTATTTTTAAATAAATTTGCCTTGCCTTTTTGCTTTAAATTATGCTGAATCAAATTTCTAGAGCTTGAGGTTTGGAGCTCTTTAGCGTGCTACAATGTATATTCCCTATATCCCAATGTTTTAATTTCTCATGTCTGTCCCTCTGTCCCACCACATCACGACTTGTCCCACTATCATTACGATTTCAGGTGATCACCCTATCTGAAACCGAATAAGAAATGGAGGAAATAATATAACAAGATACTGAAGAGTTGAGCATCATGGGGAAAGAATGGGGGCAGTAATTGCTTAAGTGCAGCTGCATTATGCAAATAGTTCTAGATTAGTAGATTATCACAGAAAATGGCCACAATCGCCATTTTTATGCATAAAATGTGTTATATGAGCTTATATTTTTGACAAGCAAATCAAAATAATGGATATAGCCAGATTTAAGTCTATAGTTTTGTTTTGTTGATATATTATTATTATATATATATATATGTATGTTTTTCTTTCTTTCTTTAGGGATTAAAAACTCAGGCAAGGAATAAATATTGAAAAATTCCTCTGAACAGAATTTTGTTAAGCACAAGACTGGAAAGTTTGGAGTCTGTAAAGTGGAGAACCTGAAACCTGAAAAATGTAGTTTCCCCTGCAGTGTCTCCCCTTAAGTGCACAATGTAAGATATAAAACTTCCATAAATCATAAATCTAATCTATACCTCGTCGTAAGTGTCCCAGCTCCGTTTCAAAGAGCATCAGTGCAGTGCGAGTGGACATAAAGCATTAGTGGGTCAGAGAATCAGCAGAGTTCAGCAGAATGCGACCCACCGGACACCGGCACCGAGATGCCTTCGTGCTCCCATGTTTTCGGAGTTTGTGCTGTCGTGTGTGATTTATGGTGGCTCCTGACTCTTCACATCACGATCAATCTCTGTCAACAACATCACTGGCCATCACTATGAACACCAAGCACTTCCCCATCGGGTCAGATCCATATTTATATTTCTGGAGCACCGGGCAGAATACAAATCATCAAGAAAAAACAAACAAACAGGAGCGACAGAAGGACAGGGGGAAGTGGAGTATTATTGAAGTGAATGTGTACATTACAATAATAGGTTATATAATTCTGTTTCAGTTGGAGGGTAGGTGCCAATACGACTCTATGGGAGAGGAACAGTTTTGAAAGAAATTTCTAAAATGAAAATTGACAAATGTTGTACTTGATCAGTATTTCATAGTGATTGGATCTCTGGAAGTCAATTTTAGTGGCCAACATTATCATGCACATTTAGCAGATTCCCGTCTGAGAAAATCACAAATGTTTCTTTGCTTTTCCCTTTTCAAAGTAGAAATAATCAGCATTTCAGCTAAAAGAGTCAATTGTGGCATCAAAAAGTAAGTCCTCAGACGCAGCCATGTTTGTTATTCTTCGGCATTTGGTGCTATGTTATACCAACATGTCCCGCCTTACACCCCAATGCAGGCACCTCATTGGTCTCACCAATACTGTATCTGAGTCGAGCCAATCGCAAGGGATTGGAGCCTTTTAAGATGTATTTCCTCAAGTATATGTGAAATCACAAATCTCGCGGGAATACATCTTGCAGCGCGAGGTTACTAGCCTGGGAATACCCATGCTGCTTGCACGCTTGAATCATTTCGAACTGCTGAACAGCCTGGAGACCAAGGACGAAATCTTCACAGGGATTTGGGGACTAATCACAGAACGGGGAGGGACGGCAAGACGATGACGCGTACTATTCGTCAGACTGGATTAGCTGAGGCTCATAGTACATTTGATACGATTGGCTATGGGTTACGTGCAGATGCATCGTAGCGCCCAATAAACGCTATGGACAATCGTAAACCACACCTCTCCTACGAGAAAAAGAATGGGTGCTTCCCAGGGCGCTTGCCAGGCTAGATTGGCCCAGGAATTACAGAAAAAATAGCAAGTCTAAGACAAGAAGTCTGCAATTTGACCAAAGTTATGAGTTCCACCTCAAATTTACACTGTAGACTCTTTAGAATGTTTTGATGTCATATGAACGCAGCCTACAGTATAAAGATCAAAGTGAAAAGCAAGTAGCACAGATATAACAGCATATACTGTATTTATTGTCCTCTATACAGTCAGTATTGAGTTCAGATTTTGTGGCTCATTTGACCTAATTCTAACCACTTGACTTGCTTCAATAGATTTCTACTTATTTCCTTTTTTTATTTAAAGCAATTTGGGGACTACAGATGGAAATTAGCATGTTGCTAAAATGTAACTGCACATTGTCCCTCTAAATAAACTAAAAAAAAAATAAAAAAATGTACCAATGGGGTCAGAAAATTGGTCTTTTGGCAGTTTTATTTTCCTAATTCAAGTGAGATTACCTCAGAATCAGTAAAAATTGTCATGCAATAAACCAAATAATGTAGATGACAGTAGTAAATATGTGTAATCTAGTCAAAACTGCTCTGAACAAGACTAAGATTCTCAAATCGAGTCAATCGAGGTTAGTTTTGTTGCAGAACCATAAAACAGAACAATAATGATCATTTATTCTATAAAATACTGTTTCTTTTAGTGTTTTTATCATTTGAGCTGAAACACCTGAGCCCTTTCTTTAGTGCAGTCTCAAGATCCACCAGGAAGAGAAATTTGCTTTCTAAAGAGAAATATTTTTTCGGTACCAATTTATTTTTCGATATCGGTAGTACCTTCATTATTTTTTCGATACCATACTGGTATCGTTTAACGGTACCCAACCCTACCAGTCTCCAATCCAAATATGGTAATTTCCTTTCAGGAAGATTTTTTTTTTTTTCAATAACTGCTTCTTGCCAAAATTATTGAACTTTGACCTCCAAAAAAACAAGGCAACAGTACATATTGTTTTACTAGCTTAAAAAAATAAAATAAAATGATTAAAATATCCAAGATCCCCACCAAGCAAATCTTTGTAACTATATCAACAAAATATCACCATAAAATTTAAACTGGCTCTACTCGTGATTAACATTTTCTGCACCTAAATGCTTTAATTTGATATGAAAACAAAAAAAAAAAACAGCCCTCGCCGTAGCCCTGGCCAGAGGGGGTGCTGCGCGCCCCTTTCCCCCCTTAATATTAGATTACGGTATGAATGACATGTAAAAAAATGCGCAAAGTGCAAATTTTTTGGAATTTTTCCTATATAATACTTCTGGCTGTCGCCATGGCAACACCGTAAAAAATATGGCATGGGTGTCATAAACTTTTTTGATCGGAATGCCAAATTAGAATTTTGCACCAAATTTTGTTCATTTCTGACAAACTAAAAATTTTGCCTATAATGTTAAATTTCACTTTCACCAGTAGGGCGCCCAATTCTATTTTTCCCTTATTAAAGTGTTTAGGCTTGGGACTTGTAAGACTGATTCAAATTTCATACAAATCAGGCTTATTTTGTGCGAACGAGAGCCATACTTTTCGGAAAATCACAAAATACTTTGTGAAGTTCACTTCACCGCACGGAAGCCATAATATGTGTAAAAATAAATTGGATAACTTTTGAAGCTCCGCTTCTGTAGATGCGTTTCCCAAAATTTTAGCCTGTTTCGAGAAAAAACCTAGGAGGAGATACATTTTGCGTGATGTGTCAAAAAATGTCAAATGTCCCCGTGGCGGATTTTACTCCAAGATGGCCGACATCCAATATGGCCTACGGCGATGACGTAATAACTTTTTTTGCTTGGGCTGACATGGTGTATATAACTGATATGATTTTACGGCAAAAAAAATTTTGGGCCAATTTGTATCCCGTAATGTATTTCGAAATTTAAAGGGGGCGCTGTCGCGCCACTATTTTGAAATTTGAAAATGGGAAATAGTCAAAAGTTTGGTCGGATCGGGCCTGAATTTTCAAGCCAATAAAATTGAGTTTTCGTCCACGGGAAGTGGGTATAATATGTGCACGACTGTTTAGAAGAATAAAGAATAAAGAATACGAATCCTTACGATAACAATAGTGCCCCTCCCTCGGGAAAAATTAGCTCTATATTTTTGGAAAGGGCGCGCGCATTGTAACGATATGGCGGGGGTCCTGGGTCACTGGGGGCACTTCGTGCCCGTGTAGTGCGCGTGTGACTGTACGGGAGTGTCACAGTCACAACGTTGTGTTTTCTACTCTATGGGTACGTGCGCGAAACGCGCACGTGACACTGAGTGTGTAACGCACACGTGACACTGAGTGTGTGGTGAGAGTTTAGTTGGAGTGGAGGCGAGCGCTCCGCGCTCGTATTGGATTTCATTAGATTTTCTATGGGCCGTGAGTCTGCGTGAGAGTATGTTGGAGTGGAGGCAAGCGCTTCGCGCTCAATTACCTGGCACTCCTTTTCCACGCTGGCCTTCGGTTATAATAGCCCCTTCGCCAGCCTGGTGGCGCTCAGGCCTAATGACTTACAGTTTCTCTTCGGAGTAGAGACCAGACACTTTAGACCAGAATAAAAAATACATAAATGATGTTCCTCACAAAACCCACATTGCTTAAGTCTGTCAAGGTGCAAGAATCCTAAAGTCAAGTTGTTCCATTCAAAACATTGGTTGATTCATTGCAGGGATATTTGAGGTCATGCACTTGAATGCAGCATGAGCAAATTCCGGCTCTGAAGGACTTGAAGTTTGGAGGAAACAGATTGCGTCATCCTTCCTTCAGGCGCCAGGT
This sequence comes from Lesueurigobius sanzi, assembly GCA_900303255.1. Lineage (NCBI taxonomy): Eukaryota > Metazoa > Chordata > Actinopteri > Gobiiformes > Gobiidae > Lesueurigobius > Lesueurigobius sanzi. Next base: position 8,616 of record OMNZ01108307.1, read on the forward strand.
AAACATCACTTCGACATCACATACGGATGAAGCAGTCAGCAAACATGAGAAAGCTTGGACATGGATGGTAAGTTGTTTGCTGTTAAATTTGTCTGTACATAAATGTTGATTCAAATACAAGCGTCCTCGCACTGACGGAGTAAACAGACTCTGAAGACATATAAAAAGGATTCTTATCTTGGTGTAGCTAACGTAAATCAGAGTGGAAGACAGAGAGAAAATCTAAGGTTATGGGAAATATGAAACATAGAAAGTTATTTTGAAATACTATAAATAAATATATAGTTATAGTTATAAAATAGAAGTCTGTCTGTGACATTGCAAAGTAAATAATGTATCCTTCCTGATTGGACATGAAAGCGTGTGTATGGGTTAATTGACAGGAAAACTCCTCCCGTTGGTCAAAGTTGTGATAACAGGGATTCCGATTAGTTGCTGAGCTCAGCAAAAGGAGGGACTATATAATTAGTTTGTATTAGCCTATACTGTTGACCTGGACCCTTTCACCTGCTGCAAATCAAGGGTCTAAGGCCCATCCGCACGAAGACAAGACGCAAAAGTATTCTATGAAACCCATGTATCATCCATATGAATCCGGCGTTTTGGGGGTCTGAAAACGAATATGTTTGAAACCAGGTTCCAGAGTGGAACGATTTTAAGCAGCTCCTTTGTTACTGCCTCTATGCCTTTTCCTAAAATGATGACATCACAGCGTCAGCGTTGTGTATATTTTGCATAATCTACTGACTTTATAATGGCTTTAACTGCACAATCCTGCGATGCTCTGACTACGATTCTCCTCCTCCTTCACCGTGAGCCACAGGTGACACATGGAGAAAAAAAACCAAGGAATTATACTGACAGCAACAGTCTGTTCACTGACAGTATTTCTCCTCTCGCCCCTTTGGATCTCAAGCATAATTCCACCTCTTTGTCTCTTCTGATGAAAAATCCACAGAGTAGTTTCATAATCACCGGGATGTGTCTGTTGACATTAGAGAAAGTTTACTGCACATGTGCTACTACAGTCTTGTTCTACTTTGGAAGTTGTCCTGTAGTAGCGCCACACACTGGGCTGGAGCTGCACTACAGCGTCTCCACACACATGAGTAGATCCATGTGGATGGATGTGGATATAGCCTAAGGGTGGATGGATTTTACATTGTTTGGACAAAGGCTTGAATGTAAAGCCCTTTGAGGCAAAGTTTGTTTGTGATACCGGGCGATACAAAAATACATTGATTGATTGAAATTGACTTCACATCAAAAAGCAGGCCCACATTTGCAATACATTTAGACTTACAGGCTATCACTTTAACCAATTATGGCTAGTTGCCTATTTAGCACTATGGGAATTATATATTACAACTAAGCAGCCATATTGACATGATTGATATTTAAAACTGTAATAGATCATATATAAGTAGAATGATAAGTAAGATGAAGTGGATTTTGTGTTTGTTTGTTTATAATAACTGTTTACCCTATAGTCATAGTATATTATTTGTAAATTGTGACATAAATGTATGAAAAATGTATGGGGAAAAACATATATTCTTAGAACAGATTGAATTTTTGGACCTATAAGGTTCAAAGGACTTTGGCAATGGCCGTTTCAGATGACAACTCAAGATACAGTGAATACAATATGGATTGGAAAAAAACAACACATTTTGTGAGAACTATGTTGTCTCATCCTACTTTTTGTGAGCGAGAGTGGATGATGGATGAAGTTTTGATTTTAAGTAATGTCATTTACACAATCCAAACTATTTCTGAATCAGCTCTTTATGATGAAAATATGTAGAGCACAAACCCCAGTTTGTTTAATCTGAGTAAACAGTGCAAGAACATAACCTTCCTAGCATCATGGCTCTTGCTTGTTTTTACCACCAACAACAATATCACATGACTATCTATACTTTACGCATGATCAAAAATGCGACAAAAAAGCACAATCCTTTCCTATCTACAAGAAAACCAAGCTCAAATTCACTAAAATGCCTAGATACATTTTCTATGAATGTATCCTATAACATTACGCAGCATACGAGCTTCGTGAATGTTAGTCCTTTGTGACCTTTGCACAAATGTAACGCATGGCGCGCTCAGGTGCTGCATGTCTGAGTCCGTGCCCTTACAGCTGCTCCTGGAGCCCATTCCAACCTCTGGGTCAGCTCAACTCACCTGCTTTATTATTGGAAAGTACAGTTCGGAGAAAACGTTCGGGAAAACGTAGAAGCAGGTGAAGGTTGGAGCTTAGAAAAATATGTGGGAAAAAAACAGCATCTTTACAGTACATGGATGTAAAAGGAAATCCAAACACTTGAAGACCAAACTCAAGGACTTTCTTGTTCAGGGACAAATGCTCATTTAACTGAATAAAGGCTACTAAAACATGTAATTTTAGTGTGTGGGCAGAGATAACAAAGGAATGAAGCTAACGGTTAGATCAAACGATGCAAAATAATAAAAAATGCCATTCAAACAATTATATTTACTAAACAGATGTGATCAAGTAGTTTCTCTTAGCGGGGTCAGTGCTACTGATAGGATCAAACATGCTGTTATAGCATTACAAACAATGAAAGAGGGAGTGAGTAAATTAAATTGATAGCTGTGGTCCAAACACATTCCTAACTTTCCTATAACATTTCTAAAATCCCATTTCTTCATAGAGATGAGTTGATAAGCACATTTCACACCTTGTGGGGTCACTTTTAGGGTCATAGTCACAGAAATGCAAGAAAAGTAGACTCCAAACTCATGACATTGTCAAAAAGCTTTGTATTTAAATGTCTGATGTTACAATATTATACGAAAAGAGGACACAACTAATTTAATTTCATTACCATAATTTCCAGCCTATTAAGCGCACAGGTCTGATATAAGCCGCATCATCCAAATTTAAAAAGAAAAAGTTGATTTATAGAGACCACACCTGTCTATAAGCCGCAGGTGTCCACGTTGTAACATGGCGTGTCTTACGTACTAGAGACCTGCCCACTCCTGACAGTCCATGCCCGCTCCCGAGGGTCGCTCCATGACTGACCGCTGAGAGGTTCCCAGGGGGTCCTCTCCTCTGGCCTCTCCTCGCCGCACACAGGCAAACACACTGTGCAAAACCCGACGGCCACTATATTTACTATTGCGTTGAACCACGTAAACAGCTCACTGCAGTTTTGGGCCAGTGGTGTGGAGAGGCAAACTTTGTTTCCTTGGTTGGAAATGAATCAGCATGTCAAATCACATATTAGTGATGGGATGTATGGCTCTTTACAGGGAGCCAAGTATTTGGGATACATTCAATGCAAAGAGCTGTTCTAAAGACTGGCTCTTTTTTTTTTTTTTTTCATGACATCAGATGAAAAACTCTGAGACCTGATCACTGTCAGGCTTTACTTTTTTATTCCAATGATCTCAAGTTATGATGGGAATGATTTTTAGAGCCATAATTAATGAAAAGAGGCTACAACTATCGACTGCCAGGCCATTTTAGCGCAAAAAGGTTGTAAAACTGTAAAATCTCGATAAGTTCAAATGACTTACGTCAAGAATATTGGGCCTTAATTTGTGTAATTTTGACAAGCCAAGTAAAACATCTGCCAGTGGAGTAAAGACATTTGACACTTAAAATATGAAAAACATCTCTGTGAACTTAAAGAGGCATTATGCAACTTTTCAAGTGAAAAATTAATTTGTGATATTTGTGCATATTTGAATTTTTAGTGACCCAGTGGCTGTATGGGTGCAGAGTGGAGCCTTTCCATCACAGTGGCCTCTATGCCGCTCCAGGGTCAAATGTTTTCAGGGTTTGTGGTCCGTTACGAAATCCCTAAAAACAATTGATCCTGGAGCATCATTGAAGCTGCTGTGATGGAAAGTCACTAAAAGGTCAAATATGCACAAATATCAGGATTTTATTTTTTCACTTCAAAGTTGCATATGCCCCTTTAAAATGAGAAAATAAATCTCAAATTACTTGAAATACGGTGATTTTTTTATTGTTATAAGAGCGAAAACACTGAAATCAAGGTCAAATATACTTAATTTAAGACATTTAAACATATATCATTTTTTGGAGTGTGTGAGCTTGTTCGGGGTAATTTGACTAATTTCGAGTGAATGGTCCGAACCATCCAACTTAAAGAGCCGCTCAAAAAGGGCATGAACTTCACATCACTATATCACATACACCACGAGAAAGCAGCTTGCACGAAAGGAGGTAGTGAATCTTATAAAACTCCGGGGTCTAAGCAGTGATCTGGATCCACAACAAAACTAATCATTATGTCACTGGGCCATTACCGACCTCTCCTGACAAGAAACTGAGACACATTCTCCTGCCAACACCTTTACACAGCACTGCACATGCAAATCTATGGCCCTCTCTCCACCTCGGGGTCACACCAAGCCACGTCCCCATTGCCACACTATTTGTATATCATTTCTTCCCTTGCAGTCGAAGCGATGGGCCGTCCTGTGGGGGAGAGAGAGAGAGATAGGAGTTGGAGAGAAACAGTGTGGTTTGACGGCGCGAGGATAAAGTGAGAATGGATAGATGCTGCTGCCAGGAGCTGTCAGCGGTGACAAATGGATGTGGCCGAGATGAAGCAAGTAAGACATTAGAGAACAGTGATGTGGTGAAGCACCGGCGAGAGACCTGCGCATGTGTTTGCGCCTGTGTGGGTTCGACTTTATATGGGCCAGTGAGTGACTGAGGAAGGCGAGAGGAGAGAGATGAAGACAGGGATACCTTACATTTACTGGACTATGCGCTTTTACTGAAAAGTCGTTTTTTTGTTTCATATTTTTTGGTGGCATGTTTACAAAAAACATTAAGGCCAATAGTATTTTGTTTAAGTAAAATACTCATTCAACACAATATACTAAACTCACTATTCACCTTATTCAGGAAGTTGCAATGTGCGGAAAAAATGAAACTCCGAAATAGGGGTAGGGGGGAGCAATAGACGGGGTAGGACAAAAACACCTACATTAACGGGGGGGTTGGGGGTCGGTTTCCTTTCCTGTGGTCAAAAATGGGGTATTCAAGTTTTAAAAAGTTTTAAAATGTATTAAATTTAAATGTAGTATTTGCCATTTTCAAAATAAAACAATCAATAAAAATGTATTAAATGGTGGTTTTAAAATAACATAACAATTTTCTGAACTGAAACCGATACAGTCTAAACCTGTGTTTCTCAAACTGCCTCTCAGTGTTTGGGATAACAGTATTGAATAAACCAGAACTAAACCAGGACTAAACCAGGTCTATACCAGGACTAAACCAGGGCTAAACAGGACTAAACCAGGGCTAAACCAGGTCTAAACCAGGACTAAACCAGGACTAAACCAGGACTAAACCAGGTCTAAACCAGGTCTG
>OMNZ01108310.1:24170-48081 GCA_900303255.1 Lesueurigobius sanzi
CATCGAAGTATGGGCAATAAACCAGAGTATTTCTTATCATTACACAGTCATAAAACAAATACAGGATCTTGGCTGTGTTTCGTGGCCCATCAATTACCCCGATCATAAATTGATGTGTGTTCACAGTCCGATACTGCTGGGCCCCGGGCAGCACTGAGCGGGACAGGAAGAGACTGAACAGGCTGGTCAGGAGGTCCAGCTCTGTCCTGGGCTGCCCACTGGACTCTGTGGAGGAGGTGAGTGAGAGGAGGGTGTTGGCCAAGTTCACATCCATCATGGACAACACCTCTCACCCACTGCACAGGACTGTAGAGGAGCTGAGCAGCTCCTTTAGTGACAGACTGAGACACCCTCAGTGCAAGACGGAGCGCTACCGCAAGTCCTTCATACCCACCGCTGTCAGACTGTACAATTCTACTGTATAGCTCCATGTGCAATAACAATACTATGTGCAATAACATCTGTGTTTACAATATCTGCAATGTCACTTTATCAACCGTCTGAACAGTCATTTATTATATATCACCTGCTGATAACACCATTCATACAATTCAACTAGAGTTTATTTTTATTTTATTTAATCTATTTAGTGCTTAAGAGATGTTTGTACAGTTTATTTACAGAGATACACTAAGAGACTATCTTACTCTATTTTATTTTATTGTTACTACTATTACTATTACCTGTTGTTTTGCTTCTTTGATGACACTTTTCCTGACTTTGTGCACCCCCCTGTGTGATACTGTCCTAAGAGCTGTTGTGACAAGTAAATTTCTCCATTGTGAGATCAATAAAAAACTATCTTATCTTATCTTATCTCGATAGTTCATCACATCAACAGATAATAACCTTCCTCTTCGAGCCGTCTCTGTTTGACTTCTTTCCATCACAACATACTCTATTCACTACTTGGCCTGGATGCATCCTCCACAAAGGAGCATGTATTTAGTTATCATCAAATTACCATCCTCAGCATTAATGAATGATGAAGATTTGCATCCCCCCCTGTTGCGAACACCGAGTTTTGACACCATCTGCTATTTGTTCCATTCCCTTACAATGCCTGTGCTCCTTTGAAGAGGTCCTTTAAAAAGGCATTCAAATATAATGCTAAATAGCTGTCACTGCAGGCATTCGGACGCGGCATGAATACCAATGCGGCGTGTAGGGGGAGAGGGAGAATCGCAAAGGATGGTTTACCTAAGGGCAGGTTTACCTCCTGTATGGTTCATTGTAATGGTCAAAAATATGACTTTGGACTATTCTTTGGACAAACATGGGACTAGTAAAGGAAAAGTTACTTTGCTAGATTAGTTTGTTCAAAAGCATGGGGGTGGTTCCTCAGTAGCATTAAGCAAACAAGGTTATTTGTGCTCAGTGTGGTTCCAGTCACAAAGAGGACTTGATGGAAAGCCACTTCATCCGTGACATTTGTAATTGGGACGAGCTGTCATTGTCACTGTGATTTATGGTGCTATTAATGTACAATTAGTTGGCATATTTGATAGTCTATTTACCTTCGCCTCTGTCAAAAAAGTTTTTCTTTCAGATTTGGCAACATCTGAGTCGAAACAAATGTTTTTGTAACTCGTTGTTAATGTCCTTAATGAACTGACAGGCTGAGAGATTGGGCTAAAACAAGATTTGTAAAGAGTTTTGCAGATAAGAACAGTAATTAATTCATTGGATGGCAAAAGGCCACAAGTCAGAGACACATTTAATCATTTGATTTCATCTGCTCACACTGCATTTCTAGTTAATCAAAACATAAATGCTCTTATGGCCTACAGATTTATCAGCTCTAGTCTGATATGTTTTTTTTTTTTACATGTTAGAATCGATTTCTCAAGAAGTAATCAGCCAATCACAGCCCTCCGCTTGGAGTCAATATGAGGTGCTTTAGACTACTACAGCTGCTAAATACTCCCTTTTTACAACATAGACAGCATGATTTCTGATTCATTAAATATGCTGGACAAAAATACTGAATCCTCATTTGCCAATTGTGTTGATAGGTGCAACTGGAAATCCTAATTGGGCAAAGACAATTAGTGAATGATACATGGTTCAAGTGAGCACATTAGTGTGTAAGTCATTAATGTGCCAGTTCATTGTTCATTCTCAGTATTTTATGTTTACTTATTAATATTATTTTTTTACATAGTTTATTTTGAACATGACAATGACAAACGTAACCGAGACAAAACAAAAGCAAGATAAAAATAAAATAAAAAAAATCAGATGCAGTTGGTTTCCTTCTAGACTTGAGGCATATTAGAAACACGTGTTACTGCATACTTAATATATTCATGTTAAAAAAAATGTATTATTATGTACCTCTCAAATGAGTGTATTTTAGTTAAAAAGAGCTTGATGTTTGTGTAAGCTTTCAATTGTACAGGAGTTATCCATCATTAGTACTCTGTAGTTTCAGAGTTGATGTCATAGATAGGCTGTAACCAGGAGAAGACAAAGGCCCCTCAGCCCCATTCGTAGGAATAGTCCCACATTGAGAGGGAAATCAAGTTGGCGCATGTTCGTAAAACGGGTAAAAAGAAGGAGGCCAAGAACCCATTGGGTAACCCTTGACAACACTTAAACTACTGAGTACAGATGACAGCTCAAGGATCTTCTCACTGAAATACTGGAATTCTTTTTGTCTTTCAGACTGATTCCAGAGAGGCGTGGTTTTGATCATGTTTTTGATCTGCACTATATCAGAAATGGCCTCTAGGTGTTTATAATTGCAAGATAACGGCTAGTCAGGTTGGCCCATAGAGTCGCTGTGGCTCAGGACAAACTCTCCCTCTGAGCTGCGCAATTTCGCTGCACAGTTGTGTAATGAGAAAAAAATGGCTAAAAACAATTCGAAAACACATTCCACTGATTTTGATGACGGAACATTGTACCATAATAAAAGGATCTTAAAAGTTGAATTGATGACATAACACCCTTCGTTTAAATAAGCAAAGCATCTCCCTTTTTCTCTCTCGTCACAGTTTCTTCTGCTGACTCGACTTGCTGGAAAGCCCTGGGAGTATGTGAGATGAGAACGTTCTGCTCCTCTATTCACCACTATCTGTGGAGGGAGCCCCTCTGACACAGTGTTAGTGCTATAGCAGCGGGTGACCAGCGATTAATCTCCCCTCCATACTGTGACTTGTCAATTGAACGCCTCAGGAAGAGTCACAGAATATGAGCATAACAGGAAGCCCATTTTCAAGCATATGTCATGTTCAATGTGTACCTTATTTTCCCTTTTGAAAAGATATTGTAGTCCTTTGCTGGCTCTGTCGAAAGATTAGAGTTTGGTGTCAAGGCAACACAGTGGCAACCTGGTGCTTGGGGCTGTGGGGGCCGCGGGGGCTGCATGGGGCGTGTTTAAAAGAGAAAGTATCAATACAGAATGAAACGCAGCAGGAGACAACAGCTACCCGCCGGCTATCAGCTCATTACAGCAAAAATGAAAGAACTGTTCAGAATCCTGTTCATGATGGTCCTGAGGGATGCTGAGATGGATGCACCTGGAAAATAGCACACTATACTATATTTTCCCTCAAAACGCTCTGGTCTAAAAGCTCCTAAACTGACCCAATATTATGTTATGTGGATTTACTAGGAGTGTTGCTCTTCTAAGAACTCTTCACAGCTTCCTAATGTTTTCCACTGAGCTGGCATTTGCTCCAGGAATCGCCTGAGGATGTGCCAAAGGCGGTGCTTATTAGGTAACTTTAATAAGAGTAACAAAAGTGTGAGGTAAGCAGCTTTTGTAATGAGGGACACAAGTACACATGCCAGCTACTTCGGGGCAGGCGCAATTAAGAAAAAATGATATCTCGATATTTTGGGGGACTTTCTCAATCAACGATGATCAAGAAATATTTGTGTAAACCGTCAAAAATATGCAAAAATGTGCTGGCAAACCTCTGGATTTAGATCGCTGTGTCATCAAAAAAACAGAAGAAAATAATATTATATCATAATACTTGTCCTTCTCCTCGTTCTTTTTCTCCTCCTTCTTCTCCATCTAAGAAACCCAAGGAAGTGTATAAACTGAAGAATAATGCATTTTATTTCTTAGGCGCCTTCCTTGGCACTCAAGGTCGCCTCACATAAACAAGATAAACAACACATAAAGAAGCCTTTTTGATGATTGATAAAACATTTGGAATTTAACAACCCAGTCCAGTCCAGATGACTCTTTTATTAATATATTTTCTACATAACACTTGGACAACTGAGAGCTAGCATGACATCAGTGACACGTGCATTTCTACCATGCTACATTATGAATGTGGACAGCTTGTGTAAGAAAATAACCCCTCATTTTTGATTAATGTAATACAGGGCTCATATGACGCAGAGAGGCTTTGATGCTGCAACCTGTGATGGCGGTTTCATTTATATCCGTCTCACTGCGTTCCTTTTGAAGTCACTTAATGCTGTTACGGCTTCGTAAACCAGATACAACAGAGAAGAATGAAGTGAGTCCAGCTAGCGCAGACACTGATGCAATTCTGCAGCCTGTTTCTTTCCTGTTCCCATATCCACCCACATCGCGGATACAGAAATTAAAGGTGCTTTCAATTCATGTTCATGCAAATCTTACCATATGTCTCACACATTACCCATTACACAAACATTTTTATTATATATTGTCAGAAACATCAATACAATCTTTCACCTTCAAACAATTCCTTATTGTTTTTCTTCTTCTGTTTTTTTACTGTAGTAATAAGAAACTTGATATTTTAGTCAGCAGTTGTCAGTAAAATAATACGAATTTGGTGAAATTTATTTAATAGATAAAAATGAAAAGCAACAAAGGCTGACTTCCGAAAACTGAATGTACCGGCCTGCATAATAAAAAGTACAGAAAGAAAAGTCTTAGTGATTTACTGTGTATTATAAAATAAAAGTAATAACTTAAGGAGTCACCTTCGCTGTATCACTAGCGTCTGGCTTCAAAAGTTTCACAGCTAATAGTTGAGCATAAAATGTTCTCACAATAAAAGGACATGAAAATCAAAAGCGAACAATTATCATTTGTCCTCCAGTCCACAAAGTTCCCAGAAAAACAAATGAGGCACTGCTTTCTCAGTCCCCTATACACAAGACAGAATGCAGTGTATTTCGGCAAAACAAATCATGCAACCTTCTGAATATCCTAAAAATATGTCAAAGCATGTAGTAAAAGTGGAATTGTGTGATATAATTTGAAGATTTATACAGTATAGACGGGTTTCAAAGTTGACAAACATGAGACTGCTGTGTGTGCACATACTGGCTGCAGAAACCAGATGCTTCCAATATCACATACCAGTTATTCATATTACATATCAGTTGTTTACATTGGCTACGTTTCATGAACCGCTGTCAAGGCTAGAAAAGAGTTCAAAGTACATAGAAAGCTTGTCACCGGAGGAGCGGCCACTTATTTATGGAAACTCACTTCAAGTACGGGCGAACGATTGCGGGACCCATGCAAAATATGTATAATATTAATATAATAATAATATAAATACTGGAATTAACATTAGTTTGGAGGGGCGCAGAGTCCTGTAGGATCCTCACCACTAGTATGCAAGATAAGTCTAACAGCTAAGGCATTTTGTTTTTGGTGTGTAACAACGCTAACAGGAATGATAAGATAAGATAAGATAAGATAGTTCTTTATTGATCTCACGATGGAGAAATTCACTTGTTACAACAGCTCTTAAGACAGGATCACACAGGGGGTGCAGAAAAGTCAGGAAAAAACGTAATATCACCCCCCCCCCCAATATATATAATATAATAATAATAATAAAAATGGCTTATGTTTGTATTGTGCTTTCCAAGCCTGATTACAAAGTTTCTTAAAACGCTAAATATATGAATGCAGCTCTCAGTACAGGCTGGTTTACGATAAGGCCTAAAAGATTAACGTTAATACACAATCATTTTATGTCATGTCAAACACCATTTCTTTGTAAATAAAAAATGATATTACCAGATATAAACTAAGTACCACAAAAATGTGCATTCTTGATCTCAACTTCGGACCATTTGGCTTGTTTGATAGCAAGTCTCAGCTATTCTTCTGTGAAGGGTGCACACCTGCGACCAATTAAGTCCTGGGTTGTTGGTCCTATTTGTGCGATCAACAACGCAACACCGTGCATTGTGTTGTTTATATACGAAAACAAACATGTGTGACATGTAAGCCATATGTAAGCTAAGGCTCTGAGAACAATGGGGCTGTGTTTCCATTCCATGCAGCTAATATCTGGACCAGTCTTCCTGAAGAAGTGAAAGAGTCTTCAATGTTCTAATCCAGGCTGAAAAGGTTTTATTTAGCTGTGCATGTGATGAGTGGGTGTATTTCATCTGCACTCTTCGCTTCTTAAATTTGCCTTGCTAACTGTAAGAATTAGAAATGATAAAATAAAGTGAATGTTCAATATTTGAGACAGAGATATAATAATAATAATAATAATAATAATGACATTTTATATATGTTTATATTTTGTAAAAAGAAATGCTGTCACAACACAAAAAGGTGTCTGAGATAGTAAATGTATGGTCATTTGGGGAATTTGAACTACTTTAGAAAGCTTTTTTTATATACTGTATATATATGTCTTTATTTAACCAGGAAAGTTCCACTGACATTAAGAATCTCTTTTCCAGAGAAGAGGTCAGTTCACTAGAATGCGAAAGGTGGAACTCTAAATGAGGGGTAAAACCAGGTTAGGTGTGATAGATGGGTCGGATATCTTGCTGGTTTTGAAATTCGATCAGCATGATTAGTTTTAAGGACAAAGGTTTCTTGTGTCCTTCTAAAACAACATAGATAGAATAATATGCTAAATAATTCCAAATAAAATCTTCTTGACAAAGTGGGTCCCAGCGAGATGTAAACTATACTCATAATCTAAGCACCATCAGCACCATGCATGCCATCCTGCAGATAGCGTTTGTGCTTGTTGGCATGTGTTGTCCCAATCTCGCTGTACGAGATTTCATAAGGGTTGTTCCTGGCCCACCTTGCTGGGAAAAATGACTTGTGAGATTGACTTTGCGGAGTTGAATTGAAAAAGGTAGTGAGTGGGGTTACAAGTAAGAAATGAAATCCCCAGAACAGCATTTTTCCCAAACACATCTATTTCAAAAACATTCAACTTTCAAATGTTGTTTCTTATTTTTGCTCTGTGAGGCTCTGTCAGGCTATAACTTTTCTTCTAATATTTTATCTGCCTCCCCACAGGAGGGCTCCAATGGCTTTCACACCCAATGGAAGAAAAAAGACAATACATCAAGACTTCATCATAATGGCTATTGTTTTCTCTATTCTTACTTCCATGGACATTCCCTTCGACAATCACTACACTTTTCCTCTCACAATAAGTCTTAACTGCTATAATCAAGAGATTCCTATCTGCTTCTCCCATCTTGAGCGTGTAGCACGGTCCCACCAAAGCTCTTGGCGGGGTACAGTTGGGGTGTAATATGAAAGGCGGCTGCCTCCATACTGAGTTAATGGCAAGGACACGCTGTTCCAATGGCCACGCACTCGCCAAGAACAAGTGTCCCGAGGAACACGAGGTAACAGGCTCTAATCAGCCCAACACTGAACAACTGCAATGCCATTTCATGCTTTACAGGAAATCCTGTCAAAATGTAAGTGTTCAGGGTAGTTCTGAATGACAGTATGAGAGAGGAATACGCGTGCAGACTGTCGTGGTGTCTGACTTATTACTATTTCATTATTATTCAGCCATTACCATCATCAAATACTTTCTTTAATATCTTAGTTGTGTTGCATTCAATGAATGGAGTCACTAATGCCAACAAAAAAATCTTAGATTCATGAACAATTCTTTGCTGTCCTCTAATACAGACTGTGACATGCAAGAATGCCATCATCAAACAAATAAACAAAATAATAATAGTTGTCAGTAACTGTCTCTGACTTGTACCCCTGGCACAGTCACTTTGTCTCATGCCAGTATGGAGTTCTTCGGGAACTTGGACTTGTATTTGGCCCTACCTTCTTTATGGCTATCTTCTGTTGCCCAATGCCACAATCCAATCAGACAGATGGAGGACTGTTTGAGGAGCAGGGAGAGGCTGCCCCCCTTTGCCAGTAAATACTGGCAGCCCTTGGATTTAATTACTTTCACAGTATGGTAAACGGAGCACTGCCACAGGCTCACAATACACCTCCACTTCACAACACAAAGCCAAGACATCAAAAAAGTGACTTTTTACTGTTTCTCTGTGAAGAGGGTTTATAAGGAACAGAACAGCTCTCTTCCAAACTTGCAGAAAGTCCAAATTTGTGAGACAGAACAGTGTGCAGTTGGAATGTGCATTTGTGACTGAAACTTCCAACAGCTTTTATGATATAAAATGATTCAGCACGACATAGACCTCTGAGCAGAGAAAACCAAAAGTCCAACAGTAAAAAAAACAAAACAAAAACACTGTGTGCAGAGTGCTTTCTTTGTGAAGCACTGCAGCAGATATAGCATCAGCAAACCAGAGCTTTCAGCACCTTGTCTGTCCTGAAGATTTGCAGTGAAAGGCACTCTAAGAGGCTGTAAGGAGGGGTCAATAAGTGAGAGCGCCAGAAACGGTCTCTGTGTTTGTCTAAATGAGCCTAAGCTCGGACTGGGCGTGGGTTACTTCCGCGCTGCCCTGCGACTTCACGCTCCGTCGCCTTGTGTGCTGTTCCTACATGGCTCTGCCTCACCCCAGTGCGACCCTGCTTCTCTCTGCTGGCTCTCTCTCACACATTACCGACTCCTTCCTCTCGTTTTGACCGCGCTCCCTGTAAAGACCTCTGCGTGTAGTCTGCAAACACGCCTCCACGGCAGCCTCCCACCTGCGGGTCACTGGACGATTTCCTGTGAAAGTCACAGTGGATGGGCATGGTTTTACGACACTGCCCAAACAACTGCTTCACAAATGACAGATTATGTGAGGGCTGCATGGTATTGGGGAAATGCTTGATTAATGTTGCAATATCAAGACGGACATTGGACAGGCAAAATCAAAGCTCTATACCTGGTCTGTAAAACAAATGTGAACCCATAAGATTATATTGATATCAGATCTATCCAGAACTTAACCAGATTTATGTCTAGAACGAACCATCCATGAACCGCAATGGAGAACTTAGATTTAATTTGGCACTCTGCAACACCATCATTCCACAGAAACCATACCTATGCCACGCTAATGAAGCTGCACCACTCACCAGAGGAGGGCCATAGATAAATGTGAACAGCCTTAGAACAAAGCCAATAGGAAGGTAGCAAGCACTAATGAGGTGTGAATAGGCCAAGAAGTTGGGACTTAGAGGTCAACTACTCCTACTGGTTTCTTCTTTAAGACCCACAAGCGTGTCAACTCTGCTCATTTGCTGACGAAGTTCTGCAGAGTACAGATGAAGACTGAAGAGCCTACGATAGAAAGAACTAGGACTAAAGTAGGTTTTAAATTTCAAAAAAGGTCAGACTTCATATTTTTAAAAAGCATGTCAGAACCAGGACCCGAACAAGATTAAACCAAGAACACTGCCTGACACCGCAAAATTATAATTTTTTTTGTCAAATGTATGACATTATCAGAGTTTCTTCATTGGGAGCAGGCAAAAACACAGTGGAAGTCTTTCTGCTGTGGGCTGACGCATCTGTACCTCATTCTTCAATAGGGCTTTCTCCATGTGCGGTTTTTGGCACTAGGCTCGCAGTCGTATCTGATTAACGGGAGGAAAGCAAAACATGGCCCTTGAAAGCCTAATTGATTAGACTGTGTCCGCAAAGCTCCTTTTAAATAAAGCGAGATGAATACAAACACACACAAGCCGGGGCCCACACACCTGTCGCCTTGAAGCACCAATTTAAACACAACTCTCTGCTGCTAACAAGCTCCAAACATTCCCAAACATTTTGCTTTTCTGACACCTAAAAACATTTGCATAGCTGTTCACAGGGTAGGTCTCCCACAAACACAAAATAGCAGGCATTTAGTAGCTGCGGGAGACAATTGCAAAGTTGTTTTCACCAGGGAGCATATTGATTGTGCACATAGAGAAATGTTGAGAGCAGCAGCATCTATGGCAGAGTTAGCTAAAATCGGCGACGCTCACCCGGCCGCATAGAAATGAATGAGGTGCGGTGGCTTATCACGACGAACAGACAGCACATTTTTAATGAATAATTAAAGCCAGCTAAAAACATTGCAGTTGCATCTTGAGGAATTCTGCTGATGTCATTGTGCACTTAGGGAGAAGTTGACAGTGATGCAAAAACAAGAATACAAATTTGAAGTTCTGGGCTGTGCAGCTGTCAATGGATAATGTCAGTGACTGGGCAGAACTCTGGAACGTCTGTGTGAGTTCGCCTGCTACTCGTCTAATTCAAAATTCTCAACAACATTGTGCAATAGAAAGTACAAGTCCACAAAAACAGAAAGCAACTTGCTATATCAAGGTATCAGAAAATCTTGCACATAATTGGCTTTCCTTCACCTGGAAGTGTTTTCACAGCAGTACAAGTAGTATTTAACATCAAAGGAGTTGAACTATTTCTGCTCCCTCATTATGCAAACATAAGGTGCCTAATAATACACTGTTTGCTCTTGGCTAACAGTTGGGAGCCATAATATATCAATCAATTCAGGGTTTCGAGAATACCCTGTTTTCGTATGCAGCGCGGAACAAGGCTGTGTTCTCTCTCAAGTGAAAAAAAGCTTATTGAAAATACAAAGAATTTGTTATTAGCTTTTCAGCGTCTTGGCTTTAGTTATGTTTGGACTGTGAGTCTAAATGTTTAATTTCAAAATATTGTTAGACTTCTCCGCATTTGGCATCAGAAACGTTTTGCACTGTGCACATAACTGTCAATTGCTGTAAAAACAGGCTTTCCGAGCTACATGAAGCATGTGGCTACAAAATAACTTCATTTGAAATTATTGTAAATTACTGTCTTAAAACTGCACCACAATAGTGTGACCCTTAATTTAATCACAAAACCATAAAATTAAAGACCTCTGGTTTTCACACAGATTTTGGTCTCTAGAGTGAACATAGAGAAATGTCATGTAGAAATGCCATGTCCTCTGTTTGGCCTTTGACTTTTGACTGCTTGTTGATGTCTATTTTTCATTGGCGTTCCCCTGGGTCTGACAGTGACCATCCGTACTGTCTACACTATGTGTTTGTTTTAAACTAGAGTACATTAATCACAACATCAGTAATTGACAGTTATATTTTTATTTTGAAGTTAGTATCACATATTAAATTTTACACAGCTCATCCATATGACTTTCAGTACATTTAGCGGCTACTCTCCTCGCAGCTGTAGCTCTGTGCTGATCCCTGATGCCCCGTGTGCTCTCAGTGCTATCTGGTAGTGTACTATGTGGCCTGTACGCAAATGCACGGACAAGTCTTGTTATTAAGACTATAATAAGTAATCCAAATGGTGGCAAACCCCGTGCTACTGAAATCTGCTTAACGCTTCCTGTGTGGCACAAAATCTCCTACATGACCACGTCCCTCTATTTTCCATCAACAGAATCAGCTTTACTGTGACGAGATTTAACAACAACAGCACATGTAACTCTGTGCAAACTAGTTTTACTAATAAGCTAGTAAGCACTGTCCTGATGTGTTTTCGGCTTTGGGAAAGGACACAACCAGCATCACCATTTTGCATTTCGGATGTCTTGTTACTTAGCCTACAGTAACAGTTGTTAGAATGTATGACTGAACAATGACCGTTTTGGAGCGATGTCTGGCAAAAGGTCAATTTATGCTGTCCATCAATCCATAAAAATTTTATAATTGTTTTTATTTTTATAAAGTAATCATTGATATTTCGTGGCAGTTATTTTCCACAATTTATGAGCAAATGTGTACTAACTAGTAGAGTAATAATTAGGCCTATAAATGAAAAGACAACCAATTACAATTTCATTCTAGGCTAGTCTAGGCATCCATGTGTTCACATGCTTCACGTTACTGTACTTGACTTTTTGTTTGGAGCAAGGCCCTTTATGAAGCCACAATTAATCTTGTAACTGGTTCTTTAGGTTTGCAAGTGCAAGCTGAAAGCTGCAAGGCTGCTATCGACACCCTTGCATCTGTAGTTTGGTGAAATGTTCGGGCAAATTACTAATTTCACCTACTGTTGCTCAGTGTCCAACTCATCACCTCCGCTGCCCGCGCCCACAGACACCTGTACCGCACGACACAAGCTGTTTCTTTCCACCGCTCATTAACATCAGTGGCCTATCCGCACTCGTTCATGAGAAGAATGGACAATTTTAAGCACAAATTGTATGTGGTGAAGTAACATTAGGCACGACTCCTGAGGCAAACTGAACTGATGACATCCTCTGCCTTTCAGGTGGCCACATGCACACAAGATACTGGAGTGAGTGAAAACAAAATGATGTGAGTAATTTGTGATTATCCATTAATGCGTTGCTGTTTTTCATTAATAACATGCGCTAACATGGCCATTTTAACTGCTTCAATTATAAAATGATTATAGAATGTATTGGGTATTTAAAAATACAATGTGATAAATTTAGCAATGATGAATTTGTTATTTCTCCTCTGAACTAGTAAACATGCTGATAGTCTTTCAAAGATTCTCTTCTCAAATATCATCAACAGCAATTAAGGGCCATTTATTATGACGCACTTTTAGCTTAAAAAAACAATTCACAGCAGCATAGTTTGACAAGAAGACATATAGGTCTCTCTTCTTAGAGGAAATGAGGGAATATTAAACATTGGATTGAGAATGGGGATTTATACAACAGAAGATTAAAACTATTTGCTATGTAATATATATTTTTTTAACTTCATGGACAATTGGACACGCAAATCCTTGAGTCAAGAGGCAGTCACAACGCCGCGCTTCTTTCATGCATAACATTAAAAAGATTCCAAACTATGGATGCTCCCTCTGCTGTAAATACAACGCCTCAGCCCATAAAACTTTTGACACCAACGGCATAATAATGATGTTTGGAAACAGTGAGCAGCAGTGATCGTAATCCACTCGAAGGTCGACTGGTGAGGTGCGTCCCATTTAATTTGTAATATATATACAAAGCCCCCCACAGGACGTTTATCTGCACTCGCCCGGCTGATATAGGCTCTCCTTTCATTCTATGCTTTCTCTGCAGATGCTTCCTTCTCTTCAGCCAGTCAGCAAACACAGGGCTACAAGCTAATCTTACCATCATTACATTATGTATTTGTGTTGTCGAGATTACAGCCGTATCCCTTATAGCCGTCGGGGGATAACCGCAATTCAAGTAAATACGCAAACACATGCATTTAGAGCTTCTGGATACAAACAGTGTCATCCAATAGACTCACAGGCAGTCCATAGGTATCTGCCTGGAATGGAGGTGGAAGTGGCTCAGTTTGTAAATGTTCAATTACAATCACGCCGGCGTTTTTAATCCTGTTGCATTCACTACATAAAGCTGTCATAATATACCTTATATAGAAAATATGCATCAACCATAAGATAATGTTTCTGACTAAATGTGATTTTACAAACAAGTAAACTTAATAAAGCCTACAGTGACGTTAAGTTTGGCTTGAAGCGTTTGTACTTCTGAAATTGGCTTCTGTCTTAGTAATTTATTTGCATTGGCATAATAATAAATTCCTGATTGTAAGTCTCGCTCTGACGGCACCTTTGATCTTTTATTCAAATCAATTGCAAACAGCCATCTTTCATCTCAGCTCAAAACAGCACCCACCAGTGATTTATAATTCTGAATCAAGGACGCCAGATTTAAGAGTCAATGTTTACTATAAGAAAAGGTCAAGGCTAGTGTTATTTTAAAAATGCATCACAATGAAATCAGAGATTGAAATGTTAATAATTCATATGGTTATTGATGTACCAAGGTACCAAGCCAAAAAGACTCCAATGAAATAGGCAAAAGGAAGAGCTAGCAAGCAGAATCGTAGCACCAAAACCTGTTAACGGTAAATACTGAAAATGTTCACAGTAATATAATGTGATTCAACACAAACAATAATAAAACAAATTATAATCATAACTCTGGCATTAAGTTGAGAAGTTTAAGTATCTCAGGGAGGAATGGATCTAGCATGAGATCAGCGTATCAGTCCAGTGTCTGAAGAGAAAGTAGTCGTACCAAACTGTTGTGGTAAAGAAGGAGCTTTGTCAAAAGGCAATTTACTGGTCAATCTATGTTCCTATTCTCAACTATTATGAGATTTGGTTAATTACCGAAAGGACAAGATCACAAATATAGGCAGTCAAAATGAGTTTGCTTTGCAGGATGGCTGGGCACATTCTTAGAGATATGATAAGGAGCTAAGCAATGTGCAGCTCGGGGTTGAGCTGCTGCTCCTTCGCATCAAGAGAAGCCAGCTAAGGTGACACAGGCATCTGTTTCGAATCCCTCCCTCGGGAGGCTCTGGGGAAGACCTAGGATACACAGGAGGGACTATGTCTCTCTATTGGCTTGGGACAGCCTTGGGATATTCCCAAAGGAGAAGGAATTGTGAGGGGACAGGGGAGCCTGTAATCTCTGCTGGCACAGCTGCATCTTCAGCCTGGATTCAGATAAAGTGGAAAAAGATGGATGAGTTTCTTTTTATTGAAATTAACACTTTCTAATTCCACTGTTTGTCTATGGTGCTATCTGCTATTCTTTGTAAACATGGCTCAAATAAACTTTTTTTTTTTTTACCACCAGGGTAGGGCAAAATTTTCTGTGGCCGAGGTGTTAATGTGATAATGCATGAGAGTGCAGTGGTTGTACCGGTTTCAATTGGAGCTCTGCTTTTTACAAGGCAGTATTATTAGCACCATGATGTGTTTGCACAATGGACTCACAGTGGCATGCTATCGTATTGTAGGGAGAAAATTGCATGCTACTCTCCACATCTATGTAACACCTTTATCCAGTGGTGCACCCAGTGCTCTACCTGGTTTTCAAACAATGGTTTTGTTCAAACAAATTCAGAAGGAAGGAGGAAGGAAAGGAAGGAGCCAACTCAACAACTGCCTCAGGTCATATACATTATAACCTTTCTTCTTGGATTTAGTCAAATGTGGGAATTGTACTTCAATTCAATTTCATACAACATATCATATATGCACACATTTCTCATCTTCTTTTCAGTCAAGAATTGAAAGAGAATGAACTGTGTGATCTTAATGTATTCTGTAAGACCTATCAGCTGTTCCAGCTATACACCATTATCCTTCTTATTGAAAATTGTAAAATTTACTCCCTTAGTTGATCTATGACAGTAGGTGCTGGACTGAAAAGCTTTGATAAGAGATGGTATTGAAAAACTAATTTGATTATCATCAATGTGATCATTTATCCAAAAACAAAAGAGAAACATCAAAGATCTATGGAAAAGATGATCCCTCTGTCTGTATTTATTGTCAGTTAATTATGATGATGAAAGTATGGTGTAAACACATAGCTACATTAGACTGAGTAGAACGAGGGGGGCAGGCCTGACAGGACCCTGACGCAGGTGCTGTAGGTTGGCTGTAGAGTGAGTTGCAGCAGAAAAGTCTCTCAGTTTGAAGTGACAGCAGCTGTCAACAGGACTGTCATGTATAGGTGCTGTGCTGACAATCAAAACTGACCTGTTTGAGATTAAACCACATTCTCTAGTAAAGCTTTTCAAACACCTTCAAGATAGAAGATAGAAGTGAAACGTTCTATACTCAATCAACCCAGTCCAGCCGACAATATTTTAATATCTCTACTACTACTATGGGAAAATGTAAATATAAATAACAGAAAACTGCCAATTTTTGAAGACATACTGTAACCAAGTGCTTTCTGAGAGCATCAGGCTAAGTGCAGCACTTCTATAGTTGTGTGTATGGCCTGGTGGCCGAGATGTGGCCTTGAAAATTTTGTGGAAAATTTAAAAATGTGTGTTGAGATTGTACTGAGACTTTTGCCTTTCTTTCTTAGAAATGTGTAATTTTTTTTCCGTAAGACTATTTCCAGCCTATAAGCTGTGAAGTTGTTGACAGTACGTAGATACAGTACATTTACGTCTGTTGAGGCTGATCAACTTTTTCACAAGAGGAAAGGACACACCTTCCAAATGATAATTGTACTGATGTATTTCTTAATGACAATTTGAGCATGAGCAATTAATAAAGAAGTAAATCTACTGCTTTGTCCTTTTAACATGCCTTTTTGGAGTGTAAAATAAGCCATTCCACAGTGACCCCATGAAGCCGAGCTGGCCTGTGAATAAGAGGGAATTGAAAAGCAACCACCTCTGGCTCTGTCATTCACCTGGGGCTCTTCTATTTCTATGTGCACGGCCAATAAAAGCCTCTCCACTGACTTTGTGAAAGTGACTTTCTGTGCCTAACCATGTAGGGCCATGATAATGTTGGCCATTTTCATAGGCAGGAGTGAGGGGTACTTGGCTTTTTCAATAAACCTCTGCTGATGTGTTTTGTAATGCATTGGTTATACTTCACAGTAAAAACCCATTCTATTCCTTCGCCAGCCGCTGCACTTCGCCCTAAATTGCCTTTTCTCCAACTGCCATTCGTTATGCTTTCCACTCGACTGCGCAGATATCATTTATTTATTTTATGAAACAACAACCCCCGTCAAAACAAAACAAGCTCACCTCCTACCCACCTACAAACTGGCAGCTGGATGGATGGCCGCGCCGGCAGACCTGCAGCCCAAATGGACAGGCCCTTGATGAATGCCGAAAAGCATTATGAGCTTCATAATGGGGATGAATGAAAGGAGGAGTGAGCGGATCAATGGAGGAGAGGTAAGAAATTAACATCCAGGCTGTTTGTATAATGACCAAATACTTCATAGAAAGATGGTGGAAGTGGGAGAATGGAGCGGGAACACAAGTGGTCCCGAGTTACTGATTCCCCATTATGTGAAACTCAATTTTCCCTCCCGCTTCTCTTTTATCTGCTGCCATTATGGAGACTGTGTTTGTCTGGTGGCAGGGAAATAGGCCTGCTTTGTTTAGACTAGTGTCAGCTATAATGAAAAAGCACCATCAACTCCGAATAGGGGCTCTGTGCGGTGTCTATCGTGACACTTGGCAGATAATAACTATTGATTGCTATCCTGAGAACAGAAAAACAGACAGAAGAGTGAAAGAAAGAGCAAAAGAAGATAGACAGGCGAGAAGGGACAGGGTTCTATTTTTCCTCTTTCTGCAATTATAACTTACTATAAAAGAAAATTGCAGCAGAAGAAATTGTGTGATAAAATGGCAGATTTTGCCGGAAGTATTATTCTCAAAATTGCTGTATAGTCCAGAGGACAATGATTTTTAAACATGAATGTGTGACTTGGAGTACGCTTTCAACTATTTTACTATGCCTTTAATCATACTTCAAATTTATATTATATATTTATGTCAATCTACATGTAATTGAGTAATATTGCTAGCTGTATGGTTGATAATGTCACTAGAATTTCATAAAATATGTCATATGTCTTGATTATAGCAAATGAATGTGCTGTACATCTACTAGCTCAAATGGCAATAACAAGCTCCTTTGGGGCATCACATCTGCTCTGTATGTATTTATTTATGTATTTTCTTTGGCTTTGCATTCCAGAGGCGTGCCGAGTAATCGGGAGAGTTGGGACGTTTCCCGATGGGCCGAGTTACTTTTGGGCTGCCAGAGAAAATTTTATTTGATAATGCACTCTCTCTGTTGTGATGTTATAGGCCTATAGGAGCCTGCAGGGGCTGTTTCAGACATGAATAATGTCACTTTCGTCTATCAAACAATGACAGAGACAGAAATAACTTTCGCACCATATGCGCTTGAGATACCATGAGAAGTAAAACAACCCCTCTGGGTGAGCGCAAGTTGGTATGTTCCAAAAAAAGGCGCAGGGGAGACACACATGCAGCGTGTCAGCAAGCAGCAGACAGAAAAGGCAGGTGCTGAAAAAACATGCGCGAAGTGTAAAATAAAGTGTACATATAACTAAGACCCTACATTTAAGAATAATTAGTACTTGTTCTGCTGACTGTGGAGATGCATCAGGCCCATATCATGTGTGTGGCCCATGTTAAAAAAAAGAAAGAGACATCGCAGTGAATCAATCCCACTACCCCTATATCACAGCCAAACCGCCAAATCAGTCAGATTCAAAAACAGTTTTTCCCCATAGCCATATGGACTCATTGCACTAATGTAACCTGTTTGTACTGTGTTGTGCCTATACATGTGAACTATCTGTCTGTCTGTCTGTCTGTCTGTCTGTATACATGTGAACTTTCTGTATGTGTGTGTGTGTGTGTGTGTGTGTGTGTGTGTGTGTGTGTGTGTGTGTGTGTGTGTGTGTGTGTGTGTGTGTGTGTGTGTGTGTGTGTGTGTGTGTGTGTGTGTGTGTCAGTTACATACATACAGAAAGTTCACATGTACCTATACATGTGAACTTTCTGTATGTATGTAACTGACACAGGAGATGTGAGCATGATGTGCTGTACCGGAAACAAATTCCACCAACTCTGTGTGGCCATTAATAAATGATTCTGATTCTGATTCTAGCCTAGAAGGTTAGTGCCCTAGACCTTGAGCTAAAGCTCCGATAGTTAATGGGCCGGTCAAAGGGATAAAACTCCCGGCTGAAATAATGTCCCAGCACGCCCCTGTTGCATACCATGTCGAACGTTGTGAAACTGAGATGCTCAAATAAACAAATGAATAGACCAAGGGTTTTCAACCAGTGGTCCGTGGCCCCCTGGTGGTCCGTGGCAGTACTACTGATGGTCCGTGACTTACTATCTAGTTTAACTACTAAAAATACACTGGGGCTGCTGCGTATTGAATATTAATGAATATAAAGTTGATATATCTCTTTTAATGATTCTACTTTTGTTATTTTAAACATTTGCGAACACAAAGCATTGTAAAATAAAGTATATAGCCCTCTTTTATACAAACGAAAAATAGGCCTATATTGCACACACACAGTGGGCCACAGACTACTGCTTAGTCTGAATGGTGGTCCCTGGGGCAGAACCAGTTGAAAAGCCCTGGAATAGACTAATGAATGAATAAGCAATTGACACATGCATAAACACAAAGCATAAAACCTTTAACTAAAAGAATATAAGTTACAAAGAAATACCATGAGAAGTAAAACACCCCTCTGGGTTAGCACAAGTTGGTATGGTCCAAACAAAGGCACAAGGGAGACACACATGGAGCGCAGGGGTGTGCTGGGACATTATTTCGGCCCGGGAGTTTTATCACTTTGACTGGCCCTTTCACCATCGGAGCTTTGGTGAAATGGTTAGAGCGCTTACCTTATAAATTGGAGGTAGTGGGATCGATTCTCCCCAAATGTCTTTCTTTTTTTTTAACATGGGCCACACACACATGATCTGGGCCTGATGCATCTCCACAGCAGAGCCAGTAATATACTAATTAAATGTAGCCTCTTAGTTATACTTTTGTTTTACACATCGCTCATGTTTTTTCCTCCTGCTCGCCCCGCTGCTCACTGACTAGTATGACACGCTGCATCCAGTGCGTAGCCCCGACCCTGGACCGTACCAATTTGCGCTAAACCAGAGGGGTGTTTTACTTCTCATGTATATCAAACGCATGATGCAAAAGTTATTTCTGTGTCTTATTTGATAGATTTACATGATAGTGACGTTGTTCATGTCTGAAACAGCCCCAGGCTCCTGCTGCAGCCCAGTTACAGCCTCTAGGCCTCTGACAGCACAACTGAGAGAGTGCAATATCAAATAAAATTTTCTCTGGCGGCCCAAAAGTGAGGCGGCCCACCGGGAAACGTCCCGACTCTCCCGGTAACCCAGCGATGCAGCGTGTCAGCGAGCAGCAGACTTTCAACAGGTCTCTCTTGTAAATGAGACATTGAGTCTCAAGGGACAAACCTGTATAAATAAAGGATAAATAAAATAAAATAAATAAATGATATAACCTGCAAAAGAATATGTTTAGAAATCACGGGTTCTGTACTGGAACCGGTCTCTCTTAAGACTAAAATGTCTGACTTCTGGCACTCATCATCACACCCTCTTTGATGTCTGAGGAAATGTCCCTGTTCTCTATAATGAATGCTTGGCCTTTGATTTCTCGCTGCGTATTGATTGTATTTGTTTTACCTACAAGCTGACAGTGCTAATTGTGTGTGACGCGTGTATTCTGTCCGTGGTGACATTTGTGCACCGTTCACACATCAACTCAGCATCACCCCTTTTTAAGCTACAAGGAAGAGTAATCAAGGCATTTTGCGCAATGGTGCAGTTAAACACATTCACGAGGCTGTTTGATTGATTAACTCGCTTTGCAAAAGCGACTTTCTAATCTCAATTTTCATTTTTCATTACAGTGGTTTTACACCAAAGAGGGTAGGTGTTAAATAACGCCTTCTCTCCAACGATTCAAGAAAAAAAAAAACATTTAATCATTTCAATAAAGCTGTTTAGTTGTTTTATTCATAAACAGGGAGAGCTAAGATACAGAAGCTGGAGGCACAGTTGACAACGCATCGCTTATGTTTAACAGTATTTGACAAGTCCGTAAATCCACATGCAGATTATGTTTGAGCTGCGCATGTGCGACAGTCAAATGCAACGTGTTTTACAAATGAAAATTTTATTGAAGCCTAAGGATTGAGAGATAGAAGAGGTGGCCATTTTCATAATGACATGACAGGGAGGGAAATACATGTATAACACATCTGTGGAGCCTAAGCTGAATTAAATCAGACTAATCTTCACAGGAATGTTTCCAAAGTAAAGGAAAAAATCTATTTCAGTTAATAATCAACTTGGTAGAATACAGCATACAGCAAGTAGCGTGCAGCAGTTTGTTTATGATGGCTGAACAACTTCACAAGGCTGTTTTTTTTTTTTCTTTTCAAATCAAACTACATGACTTAAGCCCCAAATACACACACACATACACACATTATAAAACCTGGCTTAGGTTCAGACAGGAGGCTGCTCTTTCCTCTACAGAGCTGCATACATAACCGAGTCCCTACATTCGGAGTGAGACTGCCCAGCCGCAGGGTCAGAGCCTCCCGCTGTCCTCACGCTGCTATTATTCCACTCGCACTGTGCTCCACTGCCAATAGTCAACGTGAGACTAGTGGAGAGCCTTTTAAATTAATTCATTTTACACAGTGACGGTCCCTACTGGTGGCACGTGGCTAAAGAACGTAGACCAAATACAGAATGTTGAATTTGTAAAAGGGCAAGCGTTGAGTAAAGTTGCATTGGTGGTGGTGGATTTGACAAAAATACTGTAGGTGTTGATATATTTAGGTAAATTGTGGATTGAAGTTTAACCCCCTGTGGTTTAGTCAAAATCTGGGCCACGTGCAGTATTCCGGTGCTTAATTTCGTGAGACAGGTCCAAATTGTGGCAGAAGTCATTTAAGTAATTTCACTGTTTCGGTAGCTAATACTTACCTAGGAAACGCACTATATTTCAAATGAATGCAGCTTCGTGATCGGATTTAGGAATGACAAAATCGTTTAATTTTGCATTTCGATTCTGTGTCTTGTCTGTGAGTTGTGATGGATGTGATAGAAGTACGGATTACACCAAACAGAGAAACACATGGTTAGTACAACATGGCGGCTTACTCAACAAAAGACTCCTGGCTGCTACCAAAAAGAGAGAGAGTGAGCACTGGGGTAACTTTTTGAAGTATCATGTAGTTCTTTATGCTTCAACTTGAGTGATATTATAATTGTATAAGTGTCTATCATTCTATTTTTTGTATTATTAGTAGTATTTATTAGTATTTTAGTAGTATCTTTGTATTTTACATTTGTAAATGTGTACACATTCCCAGATATGTCCAGTATATGAGTACCTATATTCTGATTTCGTTCTTTATTCACATTGTATTATTTTGTTGTTTTTTAAGATTACTATTCTAAATCTAAGTATCTGTACCCTTACTTGAGTAAAAAGAAAAATACTTACCCGCTCCACTGTGAGTATATCTTTAAAGGGAGACACTGCACGTGAATATGGGAAAAAAAATTGGATCTGAAACAATTGCTGTACATTACTGACATACATGTGAGGGATAACATGCCCTGCACTTTTCCTGTCATTTTATGTGTTCATATAAAAATAAAGCACGTGGAAAAAAATGGTGGTTGAAATGTGTGTATGATATCTTGTTTTGTTTTTTAATTAACTAGTGACTAAATCTGTACAAACGAAAATTTCACCTTGTTTTTTTAAGGTTCTAAACTGAACAACTCTGGCTCAGAATTAAATATTGAAAAATCCCTCTGAACAAACTTTCAAAATATTGTACATTACAGGACTGGAAAGTTTGGAGTCTGTTGGAGCTACTAAAGTGGAGATGAAAAATGCATTTTGTGAAAATGGTCATTGAAGTTATAATTTCCCATATAGTTCTATGGAAAAACGTTGGATCAGTGCAATAATCACACTCCTATTGTAAAGATTAGGACATTTATTTATTTCTCGGTGAAAGATATAACATTAATAGACCAAACTTTCCCAAAACCTGAAAATGTACTGTAGTTTTACCTGCAGTGCCCTTAAGTGCAAAAAGCTTCATTTTGTTATGTAAAATAGGTGTAGTTTGTGTTTTGTGCACCTTATTCTGCAGAATTGCTTGTTTTGTATGTAGTTTGTGTAATTTTAATATTATGTTTTGCTTCTCATAATTTATGTCATTATTGAAAGATAAATCTTTTATGCTGAAACAATTACTCTCTCTTACTCGAGTAGTTATTTGGGTCACTACTTTTTACATCTACTTGAGAGAAATTTATTTTAATGTAGCGTTATTCTTAGTAAATATTTTTGGCTAATGCTGTAAAAAAAACCTGCTCTGAGGGACACATTTGTCCTTCAAGCCAGTTTGGACATAGTTGGTATTGTCATTATTAGAAAGCTACTGTATATGCTAATGAATGTTTTCCAGTGCGGGGGAAAGTTGAGGGGAATACTCAGGAGAATATAGCATCTGCCTTCCCATAAGTTCCTAAACCCTTAAATTTAGTGTGCGTGCCACTGATCTGATTCAGCACTTCTGTGTGCCGAGGTAATTAAGACAGCAGCAGAGATTACATCTGTGGCTCTATCTACACTGCAGATAGTGTACTGTGCATCTGGCCTCCTAAGCAAAAGATACAGCAGACATATAAGATCTTTACAGGACACCAGAGGAACACCAGGCATCACTGTCATTCATCAAAGTTATACCATCAACTTCAAAGCCTCTAAAAATGCTGCGGCTCAGGAAAAAAATAGATTTAACTACTGTACTTCAAAACTACTGTATTATGAGAATTACAAGATGATACCTCACTTCCACATTTTTAAAGGTCGTGGTGGGCTCAGGGAGGAGCGAAGGAGTTTACATAGGGCTAAATACAGTGGGCATCAGCTCTCAGCAAACATGTTTTGCAGTTTGAGAATGAGTCCAGTGAAACTGTCTGGACACAGGAATATCACCTTGTGACATCAGCAGGTGATTTTGAGTTCTTGGCTGAATATGGTCTGAATATGCAGGAGTATGTATGAATTTTAAAAAAAAAACTATATTTTTCAGTGGTATGGTATCAGGGAAAAAAAATGGCACTGAAATATTTCTCTTTAGCTTTAAGTTTGGATGCCTGATCCAAGTGTAGCATTAAAGAAAGCAACTGGGTTGTTTCATCCATCCATTTTCTTCCGCTTTATCCAGGGCTGAGTCGCGGAGGCAACAGTTTGAGCAGAGATGCCCAGACTTCCCGATCCACACACACCTCCTCCAGCTCTTCCTGGGGGATCCCAAGGCATTCCCAGGCCAGCCTAAAGACCTCGTCTTTCCAGCGTGTCCCCGGGGCCTCCTC
>OMNZ01108314.1:8293-22222 GCA_900303255.1 Lesueurigobius sanzi
TCCAGTATGATTGTCACAACATTTATAAGCCACAAAGACTACTTTTCTTTTCCTTACATGCTCAAAAAACGCTGTAGTTCTATGGAAATGCAGTCATCTCTGGCTTTTCGTATGCTTTTCAATTGACGCACCAGCACCGTAAACTCACTCTGCCGCAAAGAATTATGGGGATTCAAAAGTGCCCTATGGGGTATTTGAGAGGTTTAAACCGTGCCCCACACCTTTATTCAGGCTAAAGCCATAAGGCTAGCTCTGTCACACAATAAATGTTATTAAATTAAAACCCACAATAAAGGTTTTAATTGTGTGGAATTATTAAGACTGCAGTAACAAGTACCATCTCTGAGGAGGCCTGAGGGCCAACAAAAATTGGTCTGAGGGCAGCATTTGGCCCCCGGGCCGCACTTTGGACATGCCTGAGTATCGAAACAACCGTCAAAAACTTTTTGCAGATGTTTCAGCTCGAAAATGTATTTTTTTTAAACGCACTGTAGAGTCATTTTTACTTTGAATAATGCAAATGCATTTGAGTAGCTATATTGTATTGTTATTTAGAAACAGGTGGCAACAAGTTGAAAGTAAGCAGCACCACCTTTGGACGTCAGCCTACGTCATTTGAGAACTGCTCTTCAGACAACTCAGCTCCAATGCTCAGCTCTCGATACAGAAGTGTAGCTACTAGCTAGGATGTGTAACTACACAATCTAGCACATGTAGTTGCCTTGTACGGGTTGATAAGTATATATAAATACACGACTAAACAGAAAGATGAAGCACCGAAGGAAACATGCCATCTTGCTGTGGATGCTGATCTGTTCAGGCCTGGCCGACGCTATCGAGCCCATCAGTACCAGCATCGCTGTGGGAATGGCAGCGGCTCTCACCGGCTTTTTAGCCAGCTATCCAAATATTCTCTACTATTTCCACGAGTGTTGTCGACCGGAGTGGATTTCTTTCAACAAAACAGGTTTCTTTCTACATCCGTTTTGCAGTATTGTTACATACAAGCAATGCCAAAGTATGACAATGTTGTGCCCGTATTGCAATTAGAAAAATTGAAGCAGAAAGTTAACTCAAGACGTCGCTATTTCCTGTTGAAAAACGTTGAAATTGCTAGCTAGCTAGTTAACAGCTAATCCTGTTTTGTGTCACGTGACTGTTGCGGAAGACATGCCTTGTGTTGTTGGTTGGCGGTGGTTAGCAGCTAGCCACTGTAGCTAGTGATGATAATTTTAATGTAGGCCACAGACAATTTATATGTTATGATAGACTATTCCGACAATGAAAGCAGAACGCATATTCCTGTTCTGTTATAGTATATTGCTAATCAGTGCCAATGCAAATGCGTTTGATCCAGTTACTACTACAGTGGTAATGGGAGTCGGTGCTACACTTGGAGCTATCTACAAATACTTCCAGGAAAGTTGCAATCCTAAATGGATTGCTTTCAATGCTACGGGTGAGAGGAAACTGCGTATAACTTTATTATTGACCATATTATTAATGTAATTAGATTGCTAAATCATTAACGCGCAATTTCATTCTCCCGACAAAACAAAACATTAAGGGGACACACTCACACAACATTTATTGCTCGGATGTGGTTATACTTTGATCTGTGTTTGCACAACAAATGGATATTTCTAATGTTATTTGTACCGTATTTTTAGGCCTTGAGGTGGACCTAGAACGGAGACTGTTTGGGCAACATATTGCATCACGGATCATCTTGAAAGCTGTAAATGGATTCATGAATAATGACAACCCAAAGAAGCCCCTGGTTCTCTCTCTACATGGATGGACAGGAACAGGAAAGAACTTTGTCAGTAAAATGATTGCCGAAAATCTTTACAAGGAGGGCATGGACAGCAGTTTTGTGCATGTTTTTACATCTGAACTACATTTCCCACATGCAAGCCACATCGATACTTACAAGGTATATAAAATCGCTAAACTGTTCAAATTGTTTGAGAAAAAAATAAATAAAATTAACTTGAATTTGTTTCACTCTAGTCTCAACTGCAGCAGTGGATCAAAGGCAATGTCACCAATTGCGCTCAGTCCATGTTTATTTTTGATGAGATGGACAAGATGCACCCTGGATTGATTGACAGCATTAAACCATACCTGGATTATTACGACAAACTGGATGGAGTGTCCTATCGCAAAGCTATGTTTATCTTTCTCAGGTGTGTAGACTTAATTTCAGTTTGTCATTTCTCTGCCTCACTACCTTTTGATGTGAGCGATCATAATTGCACCCCGACCCAGTAGAACAAGAAATCAGTCACAACCAAAAACAGAAAGACTATATGCTTCTATGAGTGTAGTAGTAGGTATATAATAAGCAATACCAATTCTAATGTGAGAGACACTGGACACAAAGTGCTCAGGAAGTCGGTACTACAAAAGTAGTTTTTTGGGGAACGTGCTCTTTGGCGTTTGGGGAACAGAAACTTAAGAGAAAAACAAAGAACCAAGGCACTCCTCCAAAATCTCTTATTTACATTTCCTAAAAGCGTTTACTGCTCTGGGCTAATGCATATTAAAATCTTTTAAAACATGTTGCTGGTTTCTTCCACGCGTATCGGCTCCAACAAGCCTTTCTCAAGAAGTGATTCCAATTCTCCAATTGTGCTTTTCCTGTTTTGTTTCATAGCAATGCTGGAGGGGAAAGCATTATTCAGACGACGCTAGATTTTTGGAAAGCTGGGCGTAACAGGGAAGAGATTGGGCTAAGTGATTTGGAAACCGCGCTCTCTCTGTCAGTTTTTAATAACAAGAAAAGTAAGTGTTCTGGCCTATATTGTATTGAAGTATAACTTTGTAATGTCATTTACATCTAATTTTATATTCTTCTTGTTCTACCAGGTGGCCTATGGCACACAAGTCTGATTGACAAGAACTTGGTGGACTTCTTTGTTCCTTTTCTTCCCTTAGAGTACAAACATGTGGTTCAGTGCGCCATGGCTGAGATGAAAGCCAGGGATCTAGAACCAAACGAGTCTATAGCAGACCAAGTGGCTAGAGATTTAATTTACTTTCCAAAGTCTGAGAGAGTATTCTCAGTCACAGGCTGCAAGACAATTGTGAGTAAACTGGACTACTATGTGTAACTCTCTGGAAGATGCCAATTGAAGCCACTACATGCACTTTTTTTTTTTTTTTAAATGTGAGCAGCTTTCTGCTGAACGACAGGAGCATTTGTTCTGTTGCCTTCTTCTGGACTTGTGCTAAAAACAAGGAATTTAATTTAAAAAGAAGATTTTAGATTTTTTTTTCCTTGATCTGATGAAAGAGCACAATGCTTGCTTAATTGAACATCTTCTGTGTGAGGTTAATCTTTCAAACAGCCATACTTTTACAATTTAATATCTTTTTGGTTTACAGGGCAACTGGCCTTTTAACCCATTTTACACTGTTAGGGTTTTAGATCTACTGTACATTTTCACATTGTGACAACGTAAATATAAAAACTGTATTCCCCAACGGCTATTAATTTCGCTGTATATTTAAATTTCACGTCACTGGATTCATTCCCTACAATACAATTTAAGAATGGAAATGGATCAAGCTAAATACAAGACATATTTTGTGATAATATTAAAGGTGCTTATGTATACAATTAATGTATACAATATTAAGGGCCATTTTAAACTGTTTTGTACAAGTTTGGGTTTAGGAAATAAAATATTTTGTGGATGTTGACATGTCCAAAAACAAATAAATAATTTAAAAAAAATTGTATTTTAAGTGTATAGGCAATTTCTGACTTTGCTATGCTTTGAGGAAACTATTAATACAAGTTAGTGCATGTTGAGGACATCTTGCCACATAGGACCACAAGTTTAGTCAATAAATTGAGCAATATAAACTCAATCCACTGGCAAGTTTTGGCAGAATACACATTTTACTGCAACTATCAATGCAGCTTTATGGATAGAGGTTCTTAACTTTTTAAGGTTAAATATGGATCTTCCTAACCCTATCATAAGCTGAGACACAAAACAAGAACAATGCAACTGATAGGAAGCATTTTGCAATTATTTGTCCCTACATTTCAAACAGTATTTTCGTCTTCTGGATTGTGGTATACTTTTAGTAGATTGTTATTTTTAATGCTTGGATATTTAGTCTGTCCAAGAGTTTGACCTTTCATGCTATGGCGGGGGGAGTCTTTTTGGCAACTGTCCACTTGCTGACTACCCTGATTTATGGCCCATCTGCAGCCAACTAAAAATGGTCCTGCAATCCAACCAACCAGTTGAACCACTTCACTACCTGTTACAATCTAGTCATCAGTCCTGTGACAAGACTAAAGATTCTAAAGAAACAACAGATTGCAGTAGTGAACTAAAATTGAGTAGATACAGGAGCCAAATTTTTACTACAGCAAATGTGTCAGATGAAAAGTACAATGCAACTACTTTCAAATGTACTTTAGAGAAAAAAGTAAAATGTACTTGACATAGATTTTGAAAACTGTGAGGAATGTGTTCTTTATATACAGTAGAAGAGCAAAATCAATGATCTGAATGATTTTACGGCTTGAGATAACAAAGAGGTCCCTACAAAAAATAATGTTCAAACCAAAATTCATACTACTTTTAATCTAGTTAAAAATGTAGTGAAGTAGACAGAAATTTAGTACAAGTAAAACTACTATGAATAGTAGGTCAACTATGAATACCACAAACGTGTACTTTTTACCTTACTGTCCACCACTGCCAGACTAACAGGCCAATGTCCATCAGTTGTCTAACATTTGACCCACCTTACCTACAGATCGAACGGCCATCTTCATATTTGCGCAGGACTGGAAAACCACTGAAACCGCTGATCCACATGTCTTATAACAAAGCCAATTTATTTTCATTCAACATTTATCACATTAAACATGAGCTGAAAAAGTTCCTTCCATAAAGTCCACAGCTTCCTCTGTACTAATATTGTGAGTTGAAAGTTCGTCTTGGAACCAGAGACTTACACCAGCAGAACTGCATTAATGCATCCATCATTTTCAGGGTTATTCGTCACCTGGGCATATTTTCCTGGAAAAATAAAACAGATCACACAATATTACAAGGGTTGCATTGAACTTGTAATAAAGATTTTAATGTTAAAACGACAAACAAGTCTGTCATTGGCTCTGTATGATATATTTGAGTTTAGTATGGATTCTGATATTCAAAGTGGCCGTGATTCGCCACGTAGCGCTGGGTTATGGTGCGTTCCAGGAAACTGGTAAATTTCCCACTTGAAAGTTACCAGTTACGACCTCAGAGCATTCCAGGCAGATCATCTCGTATGTAAATAATAGATAGACTTGTAATATTTTTTCTTCCTCAAAAGACAAATGGACTTTCACCTGTCGACCTTCGAGTTATTCCCTTCAAACACATTTTATTTAAGTGATAACTATTAAATGTTTAGATTTAACATCGGTTTACATGTAATATGTGTTGTTAAATTATGTAAACGAAAAAAAAGCTAGCACTAAAAGGACGTGTTTTTATCATATAATTTGTATATAGGTCCATTTACAAAGAAAGTCTCCAGCGCTGGCATGTTGTGTGATGTCATATCAGTGACTGGTCCGAGTTTACAAGTTGTAATTACCAACTAGAGCGGCGTTCCAAGGCATTTTTCCCAGTTGCAAGTCGGAAATGTACCAGTTACCAGTTGCCTGGAACGCACCATTAGTCTAGCATTCAGGATCGTGATGTCATATCGCAAAGTATTATGTGATTTGCAGCAGGTTTTTCCATAATACATTAATAGAGGTTTAGGGTAATATACTGGAGTTATCATTTATATAAAAGCATTCTGACACTACAGTGTGTTAGATGTATTTACCAGCAGGGACTCAGCAGCTAACTGAGCTGTTCCTCTGCTCTTTTCTAATGTTTGTAGCCAATGCAAGTGTATGGACAACGTTTGCTTGTAGACACAAACATGGCACATTTCCATGGTAACAGTGACGCTATACGGGTAAGGGAAACTTATCCAGGATAAATTCAACCTTCGACGCAGAGGCTGGAAGGGTGTATGTTGTGATGTGCCTGAACAACTATCGGGGCACTCTTCATGGAAATGTATTTAGATGTGAAGTTTATAGAATAAACTCACCCCACACAACTTTTCCGCCCTGTGTTACTAATCCCAGCTCGCTGACATTGACCTCTACAACTGTTCCTTTAGTGATGACTCCCAGTGACGTGTAGAGAGGAGACGAGGGGTTCTTCTTTACACCAAGGATGGGAAGGCAGAAGGTGGCTTTAAGCTCTGGGTGTGTGACATGGGCTTTTTTAAAACGCAGACCCTAAAATGAAGACATGGAAAGAGGGGATGTGATCGAAAAAATTATATATTGTTTTATGTTGCGTGCAGTAGTAAGTATCAAGTAATCTTACCATAGGTCTAATGAAGCGTTCATATTTGGGTGGTTTACGTGTGAATCCATCACCGACAAAGCAGACTTTGGTGACCATTCTCTTCCATGCTTTTTTCTGTCTTTTACCAGTTCGGATTACCTTGAGAACCTCAGTTTCTCCCTGGGCTCGTACTTTGGGTAAAGGAACTTCCCATTTGCCCTAAAGAGTTTTAAAATAATGCAAACGTGTGATTAAAATGGTCCATATAGATGTTATAAACAATATTGGTCACAACTCACAGCTTTTTCTTTTCTTTTCTGTTTGATCATGTTGGAAAGAACTTTGGCACGAGACTGTCCCTCTCTGTCCAACAGGTAGGCTGGAACAGCTCCTTCTGGAGTTTTGTCATCATTTTTCTGCTTAGTCTTCCTCTGTTCATGCATTTTGATGCTACAAAATAAAATAAGATATTAAAGCAAAGATAAGGATACAAGTTAGGGCATTATTATATTGATGTATACATACGTTTTCTTCATCTGGATCTTCTCAGAATGTCTCTGTTTGTGGTACAGTTTGGCCTTTAACCCAATAAGTTTCCTGGCTTTATGGGATCTTTCATGGGCCTCACGGCTCTCCTTCTTTCTTTTTTTCTCATGATGATCAAGGCGATAACCATGTCGTTTGCGGTGCAACTCAATGTGCTCGTTCTGGGGCTGTAAAAATGAGAAGAATGCAAAAAAAAAAGTAAGCTTATTTACCAAAACAGAAGAGTAACTAATCACAAAATAACAGTACATGCAAACCATTAAGAAGTCAACACATGCTAATTTTACTAGCCCCACACAATCTCTTGTAAAATATTTTTGGCACTATAGATGTAAATAGTATGACATATATAACACGAATACCTAAGCCTTGAAATGTCAAGTTTCATAACCAAAATAAATATCGAAGGAAACAAAGCGAACTGAAAAAAATAATCTGGGTACACAAACAGATTAGCTGCAATTAACGAAAAATGATTTGTAGTGGACACAATGTGGAACTCAAACATGACAATTCAACATATTGTGCACAGATCAGTCAGCCGTGGATGAACAAAGCTCCAATAAAACTGCAACTGTGCTTTCTATTAAGAAACTACATTAAAATAGGGTTAAGACACTTGGCACAACGTGGATGACCCCGTATTTTCTGTTTTAGTCATTTGTTTGCAGGTGACAATGTAGAATCTTTGGTTGATGGTTATGGGAAAAACACTCACACGTCAACTCAGCAGCAGCACATGTGAGACATGCTAACGCGACATGCTAACAGCTGAAAACATTTCGATTGATCACCTAACACGGAAAAACTGTTCAATTCTCACCATTTTGTCTTCAGTTTGGCCTTACACCTTTTTCTTGTTTGACTTCTGGTGAAACCAGAGGATAAATACGTAGTTTGATGATGTATTATAGGGGCTTGGGAGATTCAGATGTTGTTTTCCCGAAGCCCACACTTTAGAGGAAGTACGTCATCGCAGAAGGAGGAACATCAAAGCGCAGTTAAAAAAATAATAATAATAAAACTCTTAATTTATCTGATTATCCTTTAACTGTGACATGGATAATTTGTAATGATGTTTTTTATAATAATGATTTCTTTATTTTTTAAATACAGTAAAAAAAAAATGACCAACGTAATTTCTCTAGATGACTTCGTACAATATACCTGTATGTATTTGACAGTAAATAATAATCCTCTTATTCTACCATCTGCTTTTGTACCAGAATCATGAATGGATTTTGGGTGGAACTAAAAGCATTATTAATGTCTCCGGGGAAGTGTTTTGTTGCAGGACCACACAGAATAAGACGTGACCGAAATGTGTTTATGTAGTTTATTTCCACTATTTACAATAATTGGATGAACAGACATGGTTATTTGCTTGCAATTGTGTTCTTGAAAACTCCATTTTATTTCTTATTTATTTTATGTACCCCACAGAGCAACATGGTCTTGGTAAGCATTGCTCGAGTCTAAACAACTGTAATCTCTCTCTCTCTCTCTCTCTCTCTCTCTCTCTCTCTCTCTCTCTCTATATATATATATATATATTTTTTTTACTTAATATGTATATGTCATAGGTAAAGTATCTTCTTACGGCTCTACCTCCGCGTAGATTCAGGGATATCAAGCATATAAAAAGAAACTACAGCTTTCTTCCAGGTGAGTGTCGATATCTGTCTGTGTATTTAATACTTATTAAATGGGTGTTTTCTTCTTCTAACCCTGTGTATTCTATTCTCAAGATGATGTCAAATCTGTGCGAACTGTTGTCTCTCCTGACATATCCAAGTAAGGACATCTCATCATTGTATTGCATTATTATTCTTAATATTATTATTAGCTCAGTAACCATTAATTACATTTATAGGATCAGAAACATTGGCATTATGGCTCATATTGACGCAGGAAAGACCACCACCACTGAGAGAATGCTGTTTTACTCTGGATATATAAGAGCATTTGGAGGTGAGGTCATTTAACTTGCCAAATTATATGCATTTATTAATAAGGCAACATTATTTATTTGTTGTTGTTGATGCTTTCAGATGTAGATGATGGAGATACTGTCACAGATTTTATGGCTCAAGAACGAGAGCGGGGCATCACTATACAGTCGGCAGCAGTCACATTTGACTGGAAAAAACATAGAATAAATCTCATAGATACACCAGGTAGGTTTATTGTGTAAATCAGTGATGGGCTAAATGAGCCGAGGTATTTGTATCAAGCACAGAAAGCAATACCTCAGTTGCAGTGGTGGAAAGTAACAAAGTAAAAAGTACAAGTAAAAAGTAGAACTAATAGGGTACCTTTACTTTACTTAAGTACATTTTATGATGAATACTTTTACTTCACTACATTTCAGAGCCTGTATCTGTAGTTTCTACTCCACTACATTTAAAAAATTGAGTTGAAAGTAGAAGTTATATTCAAAGTGACCTCTCTGTGATGAACTTGTTTAGTCCTGGTTTAGACCTGGTTTAGTTCTGATTTATATCAGGTTTAGACCTTGGTTAGTCCTAGTTTAGACCTGATTTAGTGGTTTACTCATTTACTCTTAATAAATACTTTTACTTTTTACTTGGAAGGGAAGGTAATCTTATTTGTATAGTCCTTTTCATATTACACAAGACACACCCAAGGCACTTCACACATGAAAGGGAGGGGTGTTCATTCACTCCATGCTGATGGTAAGCTACAGCCACAGTTCTCCCTGGGGTAGACTTTACCCCACTATGAAGTATATTTTACAGTGTATACCTGTATACTTATTTTAAGTAGAAATTCAGTCTGATACTTTTACTTAAGTAAATCCTTGGTCCTGTATCTGCACTTTTACTTAAGAATATTGAGTACTTCTTCTACCACTGCTCCAGTTGAGCTGTGTCACTGTTTGTCACCTAAAGAGAAGTGAAAGTGACTCAACACTTTCACTGTGTCACTTTGTATCGTCTTGTGTCACACCAACGAGCAGCAGTGAGCAGCAGGGAGTACCATGGGAGCAACAGCAGACTCATTTTGTCATTTGGATTTATCATAATATACACCAGATCAGCAACTTAATTTTCAGATCATGGAATATTTTTTTTTAACTTTATTGTAGACTGTCATTCATTGGTTTCTATTTTCATAATCCTGGGTGGGGTGACCCTTGTACCAATGATCCCTTTATCACATTTCTGATAACAGCCTGTTCTCCCTGCTGAGATACCGTCTTCTCAGGACTAAAACTGAGAGGATGAGGAGGAGCTTCTAACCTGAGGCCATTACTGTTAAATCAAGCATAGCCCCTAGCTCCCACCTCCATTTGTAGTATTATACTGCGTTGTGTATATGTCGTTATTGTGGCAGCTGGATGGATGGTACAAAAGAAAATTTCACTGCATGTTATACTGTATGCATCTATGTACAGTATGTGATGATTAAACTAACTGAATGAGAATAGACAAGATTAGCCAGGGCTCACATTTCTAGGTGGTGCCTTTAGAGTTCGGAAATGTGATGTCGTATCGCAAAGCATTATGGGATTAGCAGAACGTTTTTTCCATAATACACCAATGGAGGAATTAAAAGGCAAAATACTGGAGTAATCGTTCATATAAAAGCATTCTGACACTACAGTGAGTTAGATGTATTTACCAGCAGGGACTCATGAGCTTAACGGAGCTGTTCCACGGCTGCTTTTTACACTTTTTATAATGTTTCTTGCCAATGTTAGTCTATGAATAATGTTTGCTAGTAGCTGCAAACATGGCGGATTCCCATGGCAACACTGTGTTTGATACATCATAAACGGTAGAAACAGGAAAAGCAATATACCTCACAAAAACTTACCTCATCATCAAAGCTCTAATGTGAGGTCAGATTTTGTGAAATATATTCCTTTTCTTTGCTGCCGTTCACATTATTAGCAGCACGTTAATGCAAAACCAATCAGCTTTAGCAGAAATTTGTCCTACGATGGACAACTCCTGTTTGACTGAGCACCTACACAGACTCTGTTATTGTGTTATTCCAGGCCATGTTGATTTCACTCTGGAAGTAGAAAGGTCCCTCCGTGTTCTGGATGGCGCAGTTGCAGTGTTTGATGCATCAGCTGGGGTTGAGGTTTGCATGTTGCTCCTGACAATTAAGAATGTCTTCAGTTTGACAGTATTACTAATGATTAAATGTGTAGTCTGCATCTCATTACAGGCCCAGACAATAACTGTGTGGAGGCAAGCAGAGAAACACCATGTCCCCTGTATAGGATTTATAAATAAGATGGATAAACCTACTGCAAAGTAAGTAAAGACATGAATTTGCGTAACTGATATTTTTAAGCCGACCCCTATAGGACTGCTTTCTGTATTCTCTTTTAGCTTAGATTTGTGTATTGAAAGTATTAAGGAAAAGATGAAAACTACTCCAATCCTGCTACAGGTAAGGTTTTTAAAACTGCACAATACATTAATAACACATTATTTTAGTTTAACTTCTGAATACATCCATGTCATAGATCCCAGTTGGCTGTGGGAAGAACTTTTCAGGAATTGTTGACTTATTAAATAATCAGAAACTAATATGGAAAATGAGATCAATGGAAGATGATGGAAGTTGTTATGAAGTCATGCCCCTGGATCAGACTGATGAAACGGTGCTTCTGGAGGCTGCCAGAAAGGCCAGATCCACTTTAATTGAACAGGTAAGACAATAGATTGGTGATTAATATACATGTGGACATAAACATTACTTAAAATTCAAATAACCATGGATGAAATATGACTTCTGTTTTCATTTAAAGGTGGCTGATTTAGATGATGAGTTTGCTGAACTGTTGTTAACAGACTTCAGTGATAACTTTGATGCAGTTCCCGCCAATAACGTACGTTTCTGGATGAAATTACAAAGAAAATCATACATGTTTCTTGTTTGACCGAACTGCGTCATTTCCTAGATTCGAGAAGCTTTGAGGCGAGTTACACTGGCGCGTAAAGGTGTTCCCATCCTCTGTGGAAGCTCTTTGAAAAACAAAGGAGTTCAGCCTCTCCTCGACGCCATCATTGCGTACTTACCCAACCCCAGTCAGCGTCATCATAACATCATGTGAGTGCGCCTTATCTTCTATGATTCTTTATTCTACTGTCTTTGTTTCTGTAAAGCGCTATTCAAATATTATTATTATTATTTAACGATCTTAAATTTCTTCTGCGTTGATTTTCTTCCTACAGACAATGGTATAAAGATGACCTATGCGCGTTGGCCTTTAAGGTTATACATGACAAGCAGCGAGGCCCTTTGGTGTTTGTCAGAATATACTCTGGGACTCTGAAAGCACAGTCAGCGATCCATAACATAAACAGAAACAGCATGTATGCATTTATGTCTGGTATTATATCATATGACATGCCAAGTTTACAATGATTAAAAACACATTAAAAATGTTTTTGCAGTGAGAGGATGAGCAGACTCCTAGTGCCGTTTGCTGATCAGTTTGTGGAGATCCCTTCAATAACTGCTGGAAACATTGCTTTGACTGTAGGCCTAAAGCAGGTAATTAGTACTACAATGTTATTTTTTCTAGTATTTTAAAAGTACCTGTCAAAAATAGGGCTGGGTACCGTTAAACAATACGAGTATGACACAAGATCAGGACGAGCTCGACTTGATTAAGGCTGGGAGAAGCAACAGGCTGAGTTAAAAGTCCTTTATTATGTAAAGAATGAATGTAAATATTGTATTTGGACTGTTTAATGGTCTAGTTCTTCCTCTGGTGCTTGTGTTGATGCTTCTGGTGTTTTATATGTATTTTATATTTTGTGTATGGACTTTAGCAGTAGCCTCAGTGCCTAGGGACTACAGATGAAAATTAGCTTGTAGCCATCTCTGGTCTGTGCAACACATTTGTTGCGCAATGTTCCTGTCAAATAAATAAACAAATAATATAAAAAATGGACAAGCCATAAAGAGTGCCTCGGACATTTTTCTTGACTTTGATTATTCTATTTTCTGCAAAATTGCTTCTCACAGCATTAATCACGCTGGCCCAGTCCTTGAAGAGCACCTGTTTCCGGCCTTCTACTACACAGACCCTCTGAAGGACTCGCTATCCTCATTTTGAACAATACCGGTATGATATTGAAAAAATGATTGAGGTACTGCTGGTATTGAAAAATAAATTGGCACCGAAAAAACATTTTTCTCTTTCTTTAGACGGCACTAAAGTGAGTTACTGTAGTCGTTTCAGCTCAAATAAATGATAAAAACACGAAAAGAAATCAATCAACGTTTATTTATAAAGCGCTTTTCATACAAAAATGCAACTCAAAGTGCTTTACAGATTAAAAACACATTAAAAATAGAGATATCAATTTACACCCAACTCCCACCCCCCACATATATTTACAAGTGCATTCAATAGACAATTGTCACAGACATCAGCTTTCAGACATCCATCCAAATGCATGCGCGCACACACACACACGCGCACGCACACATATGCGCATGCACGCACGCACAGGCCCGTCGACAGGGGGGGTCAAAGGGGTATGTTGTCCCCGGGCTTCAGGACCAGGGGGGCCCAGCAAGGAGCCCATATTATATTTTCCCTTGTTCTGCATGATTCTTTTTTTTTTTTTTTAATATCATTACTTGCTTTGACATGTGTCTTAATGTGTAAAATCATCTCAATAACTCGGGATGGTTTATTTTTGTCCATCTTAAAGTTTTCCTTTAATGCACACTCCCCCACTAAACACAAATGATGGAGTGTTCTTTAACCTGTTAAACCCTACAGGACCCAAATTTGACACCAGTTGGGGTTTAAGAGGTTAAGCAGGACCAAAGGAAGAGAATGATGAGAGAACAGTGGTGTCAAATTGTGGGAAAGGGCCCCAAAATACAGCCTATAAAATTATTTATTTTAAAAATGCTGTAGCAAACAGGTGCCGCTGCAAGGGTTGAGTGGTGGGGGGCCCATGAGAAACCTTCTTGCCCCGGGCCCCACCAAGTCTGTCAACTGCCC
>OMNZ01108315.1:9606-19911 GCA_900303255.1 Lesueurigobius sanzi
ATTCCTCTTGTTCTTGCTCCTTAAGCCACAACAGGACCACATTGGCTAGTTGTAGTTTTTAACTTATAATCAAGAGTTTTAGTTTAATCTTATTTCTCTTTATTTCTCTTATTTCACTTCCTGCCTCCAGCTGATGTCACTGATGTAGGCAGTGAAAGGGTTGATAGTGCTCTATATAGGGAATAGTGCTCTATATGGGGAATAGTGCTCTATATGGGGAATAGTGCTCTATATGGGGAATAGTGCTCTATATGGGGAATAGTGCTCTATATGGGGAATAGTGTGGACATTCGGACACAGCCCAGGACTTTTTTTTTCTAAGCAATCCATCTATTTAAATCTTTTTGTTTTGTTTCCATTAGAATTTGGCTCTTCTCACAATCACAAAATGGCCGCTACATGTGGCGATCTAGAGTTACATTACACATCTATGGTCATGCCGATTCATGACAGAGTTACACTGCTATGAAAAACACCACAACACTCACATCACAACCACTGGCCCCATGACTCCGGACCCAAACACAGTCTATTTGGGACGTGTGGGTCATGTGAAGCTACGTCACTAATCAGCTAAAACACAGAACATTACATAAAGGAGGGGCACTACCGAAGGTGGACCAGTAATGCCCGTCGCCTCAAGCGAACGGCAAATTGCATCGTCAAAAGTGTCCAGTCGCTCCCTGGGATGTGTCCGCTGCAGCATTATTGTGACAGAGACAACACAAAACAGTCCTGTTATGCACTAAACAGACTTCAGTCAAATAAGTGTGGACACCACTGTAATATCCAGTTTTATCAAGTACTTTCTATGCACACAAAAGGTATACATGAACAGAAGGGAAGCAGATAAAAAGGCAATTCAAACGTTTTGTAGTGAAGGTAGTTTGAGCAATAAAATGACCAGGTGAAGATACCACTGGCCGTACCATGAAGGGCACCACTTCTCCACATCAGAAGCTGGAACAGTGCGTTTTGAGACTCACAGTTAGGTTCTAATATGGGGCTGGACTGACTGAAGTGAGGCCACTCTGCAGCATCGTCCCCTCCAACCACCACCACTCACCCAAATACCACATTCATTCATTCATCTGCAAGGGCGGGTGAAGCGTCTTGCCCAAGGACACAGTCACATCATGGATCTGTACCTTCCAAGTGAAAACTTTAACCATGGACCTTTGGATCAATGGTTTGTTTTGTCATTTTTGGTGTAAAGCAACATATAATTTGAAATCCTAACAGTTTAAATCAGGAGTGTCAATCTCATTTTGAAATTCAGCTTTCACAGCAGGTCACGGGCTGCATATATTATGAACCAGAAAATAATATTGAGAAAACATTAATAATAATAATGAGCAGTGTGATAATTAAGCACATTAGAGTCACATTTTTAAATAGTGCTAATTTGGTCAAAGCCCCAAAGGACTGTAGCCTAATAAATAATAATAATGGCTTACACTATTGCACTTTGAAGTTTTACAAGTCTGTGTCACAAGTTTCTCAAAGCTCAAACACTGTTATTATTCACATCACACTTGGTGGTGAAAAGCTACTATTGTAGCCACAGCTGCCCTGGGGCACTCTGACCATTTACCACGTTGCTTAAATGTGCAGTTTATTTTCTGATCTCTAGTTATGTCATTGCCCTCTGCTGGAGTGTGTAGAATTCCTTTTGTTGTTTTTTTGCTGCCCCCTAGTGGCTGGAGTGTGCATTTTGGTTATTTAATTTTAAAAAATC
Source organism: Lesueurigobius sanzi (assembly GCA_900303255.1). Lineage (NCBI taxonomy): Eukaryota > Metazoa > Chordata > Actinopteri > Gobiiformes > Gobiidae > Lesueurigobius > Lesueurigobius sanzi. The sequence continues at coordinate 11,345 of OMNZ01108315.1, forward strand.
ATAACTCCTCACAGGAATCGGCAAGACACTAACTGTTTTTTTGGACATAATCAGAAATGTATGCTTTTCAAGTTGGGCCGGATTAAATCATCTCAGTTGTATGTTTGACACGCCTGGTTTAAATACTGTATATAATAAAATTAAGAGACAACTGCAAAATGATCCGTTTTTCAGATTTGACTATTTATAGGTATGTGCTCGATTAAAATAAACATTTAGCTTGTGTTGGAATTCAACAATTCATTTGGTATTCATCAGACACTATGGGAAGGCGGTTGAACATGTGAAGAGTTTATTTGCAAAAACAGATAAGTGCCATAGACAAAAATCAATGTATGCTTGTAATTCTATCTTTGTCTAGGTGTGTTTTTAATGACCAGATCTGTTTTAGTGAATCAGAAATATGAAGACACTTGTTATAGATCAAATTGATTCAACTTTACTTCCACTGGTGCCCCCTGTAGAGCACAGTAATGAATATCGTAAACTATATTGTAGGCAAAAATTCTTCAGTCTTCATCTGTACTCTGTAGTTGAAATGTAGGCCTTCAGTAGCTGATGACGATCTTTGGAGTAAGATCGAAACGTCCTACATTTCAACTACAGAGTACAGATGAAGACTGAAGAATTTTTGCCTACGATGGACAACTCCTGTACGACTGAGAACCTACACAAATGTAAACTATATTGTAAAAAATTCAAAACGGAGATATCTGTTTTTGCAAATGAACTCTTCATGTAGAGATGCTGATTTCAGAAAAAAATTGAAGTGGTCCCTTCATTCCAGAGCTGTACATTTCCAATTTTACTTTAGGCTTTGTTGCAAGAGTGGAGGCCCCGGGTTGTTTGTATGGCAATTTTGAGGATACGCAAAAGTTGAGGTGGTGGGCAAGACAGAAACTGATGGAGGCAACTACGGAAACTGGTCAAGGTCTGCTCTTTCAGCACATGTACTTAGGTCAAAGTGTTAAAGAAATGATGACTATTTTCAACATTAAGTGTGGTATTTTGGTCAGATGAAAGGAAGATCAACATGGCAGGTTAGTGGATCAAAACTCTACCAAATAATGATCAGGGTCAACATCTGTGGACTCTCTTCATTGAGATTTCCTTCACAAAACGTTTTATTTTATCATCAAATTACAGAACCTGAATGCGATCATCGGGCAGTCCTCGGGCGGTATGGCTGTTGCCTAGTTACACCAGCAATGTAGTCATTTTATATAATTGTCTGTATAGGCATCGAATGAAGGCGCATAATAAAGCATTCAGTCCAAGTTTTAGCCCATTTAGTCAGTTGCCATTTCAAAGCATTTGTAATAATGTTATCAAGAACTTCATTGCAATAAGTCAAGAAAATACATCAATAAATGGTTATAAAAGGGGCATTACTCATTTATTATGTGAAAATCTGCTTCTAAAACTACACAGAGAAGCTTTCAGTTCCCTTTAAAATTTTATAGCAAGACTCTCAATCTTGCATTCGGAAAGGAGCTCCGTCAGGGTCAGACCAACCTTCTTTGGAGATTTAAAAAAAAAGGAGCAGCTCAATTCTGACTTCAGACACAGTGATGTTGAGTGGTCAGCGAAAACAAAACAAACAAAACAAAATCTCTTATCTCTGGATTAAATAAAACAAAAGTATCAATGCTTTCTATAATCACAGCCTTTTCATGTCATTTTCTCCGCGGATAAGGAAGTGTAGAGCCAACTCTTTGAACTTGACACACTGATAAACGAGTACATCAGGGACACGCTGTACTTTTGACGGTCTGGCAAAACATTTTATGAATAATAATGATTGTGTGGCACAAATGAAAATACTTTATCATTTGACCCAGCTGAAATGTCAGCGAGATTTGCTTTGGCGTGTCAATGTGAAAAGTGGAGAGTAAAGTCAGCAGCAACATCGAAACATGTCAAAGATCGCCTTCAGCCATTGTGCAATACAAAGGCTGGAATCAATTACGGGAGGATCTTAAACTGCACAGTCATATAAACGTTATAAACGTAGATTCAATTTTATTTCCTAAAGCTTTAAATGGTGTCTTACTCAAATCTTTCTTGCAGGTTTTTTACATTTTCAACATTTCTTTTATACAGAATTATTTATGTTGTTGTTGTATTTATTGCCTTGTTTGTCTTCTTTTTCTCCTCTTATTGTTCAGCACATTGACCGCTGTCTGTATGAAATGTGTTCTACAAATTTGCCTTGTCTATTGAAACAATCACTGGCTCTGCACACAGAGCCTTAGGCACAGCTATCTCTCACTTTTTTCATTTTTACAGCAGTCGCATGAATGAAAATGCATGTTTAAATTAAGTTATTCATCTTCATGTGCATCTTTATTACCGAAAGCATAAGTCACTGAACAAACAAATTTGTAGATATTAAATATTAACCCTTTAACTGCCAAAGTTGCCAAAATGCACCCATTTGGCAACTTTTGCGTTACTTTGGCGCCTGCCATTAGGTCAAGAGCCATCTGAACAACACATTATTAAACAAAAAAAACAATGGATATCAGAAATAAAGTGGGTGAACGTTTAGGTCTAACTTTAGATGTGAGAGGAACTGGTAACACATTGATCTGTTGTTCTCTATGGCTAGTTGGCGGTTAAAGGGTTAAGTATGAGTGAACCTATGCTTGTGGGACACTTTCAGACCTTAACTGTATGTCCTGAAGAAGGAGAAGCGATCTTGGTTCTTTTAACCTCACTACAAGCATGTACCGTACACTTGTGTTCTCGGCGTTGTATTTGCAGGGTTGTACTTGAATTAAAATCGGACTCTAAACTCTCAACTTAATCTGGAATATCGTCATGGGCTTTTCGTCAGGCCTGCAGCCTTGTGTGGCAGTAACAGCTCCAAGTCTAATTGAATAGGATTGTTCTATTGCTGTTGTGTTTAGGCTGATGTTTATAAGAGGTCTAGCTTGTGTATAACTGGTGCTTTTGTTTTCAGATTCACAATGAGATGTCACTTTTCACATGGGGTGCTGGAGCCAGTATTCTTGTATGTTTGTAATAAAAAATAACTGCTAATCATAGATCAAACCCCATCACAAAACCAGTTTACAGGGACTACTGCTCATGTGCCCTTTCGATTCAACAGCACAGACCTATAGAGGGAATACAGGTGACACCACAGCAGAGCAAAAGCAAAACAACCAAAATGGCTGTCAATTCTACATTGTTTGTTGCGACACTCCAAACCCTTGACAGTTCTGTTTAGAATGAAAACTATTTAACTGGAAAACCACTTTTAAAACCACTTTATATCTTAAGTTCATCACTAAAAGAAAGACAGGAAACACAAATGTGGCCTAACACTAGATAAAAGCAGACTGAATAAAGTCAGTCGAGCACTTCCTGTCTCTGATAACGCAGCCCGAGTTGACACTTTCTGCCTTCAGCTTTGCATCTTCAAAACCACCATGTTACCACAAAGAAATGAAAAAACAACAACAGTGTATATCAGTATTGGAGATAAACTGCTGCACTATATTAAAAGAAGCTCAGAGGAAACATGCCCCTTATTGTTCCCAATTTATCTTAAGACTAAGGAGGAAAACAACTCTGCAAATAGTCACGCTAATCCATTAGCTCATATCATGCTCATTTCACATTTTATCATGCAGCCATATAGGACTTACTCTGGAATTTACCAGAGGAACTGTGGTCTCCACCTTGGTCCGCTCGGCCTCATCGTACGACGGCAGAGAAGTGGCCACGTTGTAAGACGGAGGCTTCGGGAAACTCCCATCGTCCTTGTACTGGAAAAAGGCTACACAAACAAAAAAACAAATGTGATTCAGGAGGGACAAAGGATATGTATTTTTGATGAGTGCAGTCTGAAAAGCTGAAAACACAGCTTCACCGAGTATTAAATGTTGTAATAGTTGTTGATATCTATGAATTAAAACCCCATTTATGGAAACAAACCAGTAATATGCAAACCCTTTCCCCTTGTGTGATGATATAAGAAGATAGGGTGTGCACACAGCTAGCTCCAACCTGCATCGTCCTGTGCAATGCTGTTGTACGGAGGCGGTGCGTCAGCTGCAGCCTGTGGCCTCTCCTCTGGGTCCTCATCGTTCGGCAGCTGAACAACAAAAATAAAACAAAACACTCATCGTTTTACACCATGTTCCAGTCTCAATCTCGAGCAAACGGAAGAAAGTGTGCTGGTTTCACTTCCACAAAAGGCCCCACAGGAGGAGTATATATGTAACATGGTTTAGGGCTGCATAATATATGGCTAAATGATGTCACCAAATTTGGTAACACAACATTCATATCAAAAGAAGCAGCCACAATGCATTGCAAAAGGCCTTCCATTTGAATAAAGTCCAAAACAACACATGGTTAACTTAAAAATCTGTTTAGGTTGTGCTTAAATCATGACTTTCCCAATTTAGATACATTTTAGTCTCATTTTGAAACACTTTGATGGCAAAAACAAATTGAGTACACGTTTTAAAGTCAGTGGAAAGTGTAAAAATGGTTTAGTGAAATATTGCATGCCATGCACACCTAGTTTGATTAGTTATACTGTTCCCAATACGCCCTTTGCAAACACAATGCCTGGCTCAACAGCATCTCATATTAATGCAAGCGGTTGCCATTTCCCCAAGAACTACAAGTGTGTCTGGTTTGTGTAGGTTCTCAGTCGTACAGGAGTTGTCCATCGTAGGCTAAATGTCTTCAGTCTTCATCTGTACTCTGTAGTGAAGTGTAGGACGTTTGGATCTTAGTCCAAAGAGCGTCATCAGCTTAGTAACGACTTGAGCACGTTTGTGGGTCTCTTAAAAGTGAACCAGAAGGAGGAGTTAAAGGCACTATACCTGATTTTTTCATTACAAATTATGAAAGAGGGAGCATGTAAATTAAATTGATAGTGATGTTCCAAACACATTTATAACTTTCCTAACACATTTCCAAAATCTATTTTCCTCATGAATAAGATTTTATGAGCACATTTCACAACTTGCAGGGTCACTTTTTAGGGTCACTGTCTCAGAAATGCAAGAAAAGTAGCCTGTAAACAAAACTGCCCTACATTTACATGCAAAGCAATATTTCCACAGATGTCTGAGTTTAGAATATACTAAAGGAGGGATCAAAACTAAATTTATTCCACTACTAGCAAAAAACAAAATCAGGTATAGTGCCTTTAACCTCTCCTCCTTCTGGTTCTGGAGGGACTTAGAGGTTAACTCGTCCGGTTCACTCTTAAGAGACCCACAGTGTGCTCAAGTCGTTACTAAGTTGATGACGATCTTTGGACTAAGATCCAAACGTCCTACACTTCAACTGGAGTACAGATGAAGACTGTAGGATTTTTGCCTACAAAAGTGCGTCTGATAAAAAAGATAGCACTATTTTCGGTGTTTACCCAAAATGTTGATTTCTCAAGCAAAACTGATGGATTGCTGTGACTTTGTACCAAATCATACATAATCAGTTGTTTTTAAAATGGAAACAAGAACACATCAACCTCAAGTAGGTGATCATCTCAAGTATCTTTGCTGTGGAGGCACATTTTACAGCAACTTCCCCTTGACATGTGACAAAGACACCAGAACAGTCCCTTTCATGGTGGGACAAAAGAGCGCATTGTAAAATGTGAATAATTGAATTTACTGAAATATTTGGAAAATCACAGGAGAAAGACAAAATTCTAACAAGGGCATAAGTGAATTTGTCTCCAATCTATTAAAAGTAAACATAAAAAGTAAACTTAGACGAGGATATGCACCTCAACAAGAGGTTTCTTTGGTTTTATAGTAGACACACACCCAGTGGTATCTGAATGAATAAAAACAAATCTAACATTTGACTTTCCTTAAAATCATTTAGCTGATCTATGAGTTTGATTCCTCGCACAATATGGCAATCACTTGAAAAGCTTGATTAGAGTTGAGCCAAGTTGGTTCCCGACATTGTCCGCGGAGGATCATTTTAATTTAATTTCGCATTTAGAAATAGGACATAAACAAAGAACACTGTGTGCATTTACAATTCAGATATCTTAAACATTATCAATGCCAATGTTCTAATCCCAATCCGCAATGGCATCTGACACAACACAGCGAGATTATGGTATTAGCTATGAGGCTAATTATGCTAACATAATGCTAACATGTCAGCACTGACGTCAACGAGCCCCGATGCTAAAGACCAAACCACAGCGTTTGTCTATTTACCTGCTGGTATCTGGCGCTAGGTTCGGCCATCCCGGATCAAACACTTGGCTATCAGCAGCAGAGAAGCTTTATTTATCCAAGACACCGGATAAATACAGGATTATATAAGCGTATCCCTCAGGCAGCGGAGCCTCGCCACCACAGACCTGCTCAGACCCACAGAGCTGCTCAGACCCACAGAGCTGCTCAGACCCACAGAGCTGCTCAGACCGTGCAGCTAATGCTTATCCAATCAGACGCTTCCTTCAGCCTTTCAAAGTAAAAGGTTTTTTTTTATTTTTTTTTTATTACTAAATCGTCAGATAGTGTGTGTTTTGTGTTGTCCTGGTCTTATCAGCTTGACACGTCATTACTTATAGTATGCAAAGATTCTTTAGTCTTCATCCGTACTCTGAAGAATCTTTGCCTTACGATGGACGACTCCTGTACGACTGAGAACTAGGGCATTAACGGAAAAGTCGACTAGTCGACTGCTGTGGCACTAGTCGACCTATTTTTTAGAGATTCGACTAGTCGTGGGTTAATCTCATTTTCCCGCGCATGTGTGAAATTGTCTTGCGTAAACACAAGATCAGCGAAATCAAAACAACAGCAGACAAAACAGTAGGTGACGGGCCTGGGAAAGCAGGAGACAGGCACACATCACGTGTGTGGCAATACTTCACGCTAGATGAAAAAAACAGCACAGTGACCTGCACAATATGCAAGTCATGTTTAAAGTTCAACAGAAATACAAGCGCCATGCACTGCCATCTGAAGCGACACCCGCTAGCTAACCTGAGCGATGTTAGCACTAGCAGCAGCACAGGGAGTTTAGTGCAGACTCAAAGAACACTGAGCAGTTACGCAAAAAGACCTCTGACTGATGGGAGAAAACAGCAGATCACGAATTTGCTTGTTAACTTCATCGTTAAAGACGTGAGACCTTTAGCTGCAGTACGTGGTGAAGGCTTTAACGAAGTTATCAGATTTTTTGAACCAAACTACACTGTCCCGAGCCACGCAACACTCTGAGAACCTACACAGACTTCATTACTTAGACTAGGGCTGCACAACATATCGTAAAAAATATTGTATCGCAATATTAGGTGAAGCAATATCCGTATCACAAGAAGCCACAAAATAGCCTATCGCAAATTAGGGGTGTGCTCAAAATATTGATACCTAGACATGTATCGGTATAATTAAAAAAGATACAGCATCGATATTGTGGCTCTTAGTAACGTTCTTCCCCCCAGGTGTTAGACGGCACCAAGAATGGGGAAAAAATCGTGAACCTTGAGATCAGTTACACTGTGTCCGACCATGTATTCTGAAAACTTAATGTTGCAAGAATTTAACCAAAATGTACTTTATGTTCTTTATTCTGCAATTAATTAAAGATAATACACTGAGTTCAGTTTTTTGAGTAAGTGGATATGTTCACCCCTCCCCAAATGAACCTAGGAGCTATGTTGTCTGGGGCATTATGCTCCTGGTAGGGTCTCCCATGGCAAACAGGTCCTAGTTGAAGGGTCAGACCAAGAGTAGAAGCCCCTTATATGATGAGACCACCACCTGCAGGAGGAGCCATAAGGGACTGGTGCAGTGTGATCTGGGCAGCTTGGACTGCCGGCGACCTGGCAATGGATAAGCGGAAGAAGATGGATGGAGATATGTTCACGATTAACTAATGAGCATTAGGTCCATGTTTTGTTATTGAATCATAACTATCAAACCGTGTCAAATTGTAGAAGGCTATGTATCAAGACATGTATCATAGCGTGACCTGTGTATCGAGGTATGTATCATAGCGTGACCTGTGTATCGAGGTATGTATCATAGCGTGACCTGTGTATCGAGACATGTATCATAGCGTGACCTGTGTATCGAGGTATGTATCATAGCGTGACCTGTGTATCGAGGTATGTATCATAGCGTGACCTGTGTGTCGAGGTATGTATCATAGCGTGACCTGTGTATCGAGGTATGTATCATAGCGTGACCTGTGTATCGAGGTATGTATCATAGCGTGACCTGTGTATCGAGGTATGTATCATAGCGTGACCTGTGTATCGAGGTATGTATCATAGCGTGACCTGTGTATCGAGGTATGTATCATAGCGTGACCTGTGTATCGAGGCATGTATCATAGCGTGACCTGTGTATCGAGGTATGTAGAGTATCGTGACCTGTGTATCGAGGTATGTACAGTATCGTGACCTATGTATCGAGGTGCGTATCGTATTGTGACCTGTGTATCGAGGTGTGTATCGTATCGTGCCCTGTGTATCGAGGTATGTATCGTATTGTGACCTGTGTATCTAGGTAGGCATCGCATCGTGATCTGTGTATCAAGGTATGTATCGTGACCTGTGT
>OMNZ01108318.1:3224-14846 GCA_900303255.1 Lesueurigobius sanzi
GTTTTGAACGTCGCAAATATTGCATCTAAATCAGGGTTGCCCAAAGTGGGGCTTACGTGCAAAATTTGGCCCTCCAAGGGGTTTCATTTGGCCCTCGAGATGGTGCTTAGATTTGTAAGAAGTACAGTATCTACTTTTAGGGAGTGCAGAGGCCGATATCCGATTTTTGCTGATTTTAATATCATAACATTTAAAATCAATAGCAAGACCCACCCACATGGAGTAAAGTTCCTCAATTCATTATTGGAAAAAATGATAATGCAATATGACTTTGGCTCCCAAGCTACTGGTTGGAGATCCCTGATCTAAGTACACCAAAACAGCAAGTCCTACTCTAGCACAGTAATTAAAGGATATTTAATGATAGATTTGTTTGCATTAGGTCTTTCTACATGCAAAATAGTATTGCGTTTGGCTCTTCGCCCCTTGAATTTTGGCTCTACCGAGCCTATTTTGGCCCTTCAAGGGAAAAACTTTGGGTACCCATAAGGCTGGGCAAAAAATTGACTCCATTTAAAAATCGAGTTGTCTAGTTGAATCCATTTGTTTTTTCAGAAAGGTTTTTTTTTTTTTACAAAACAACATAATAAGGACCATAACAAAAAACAGACATGACAAAAACAACAACAAGAAGACTTAATACTAAATGAAAAACCAACAAATAAATAAAATAAACAAACACAAAAGATAAAGATTTTTTAGATTATTTATCTCCCATACAGTGTATATTCCATGCGTAGACGCTTACATTTTGCAATCGTCACTCATTTTGTGCTGTATTGTCCTCTGAAGGATCTTTGTAAAGTGAAATGTTTTGTAGCAGTGACAACGACAAGTTGAAATAGGAAACAGGAGTTGTTTAATTCCAATGTGTTTTAAATTGTTCAAGGTTTGTTGATGCACTTTATCTCGAAATTAATATATACTGTGTTATGGAAATATTTACAGGATTTTTTTGGGAGAAAAAATTGCCCAGCTGTAGGCACCCCTGATCTAAATCATATTTATGAATCACACTTTCTGTCTTGCTGCATAACTCACAACAACAAATGAAAAACAGGGGGGAAAAGTTGTTTTAATTCATTTGCAGTGCTATATTTATTCACCAAGATGAGCTAAGTGCTTTACTGCCTTCCAAGCAACAGGTTACATAATGCTCCTCCTCCTAAGTATTTTTCAGGCTTTCATCATTTTTGCTACTTGACTCAACTATTTTGGTGAAATTGTGCACTGTAATGAACAATTACACCTCATGGGGCGGTTAACATGGGGAATTTAATCATCATTATGGAAGGTGGTGTGCCTCGCTATATGTGTAATGTTATATAAAAGTCTCATAAACCTCCAGAGCTGCTGTGTCGACGTGTAGCAGTTCTTGGCTAATTAGGTCGTCTGCTAACACACAAAAACCTGCATGGCTTCTGTGTCCAGTGTGAGGAAATTGCAACGGCTGATAAACAACACCTAAACAGGAAGTAATAAACAACAACAAAACAGGAAAACCACTTGCGTCATGCTGTTATGGCAGGAAAGGGAGTTATGTAATTGGCAGGACGATATGGCCTAAAATGTATCTCAATAAAAGAAAATGTTGCAATGTTGGTATAGTTGGCAATGTCGACGCCACATAGAATGCATCTAAAAGACAACCTTTGGATTTCCCATACACGCAAAGAAGCGCACCCCTCCACCCGTCCAGCCCCTTGCAGCCACGCACAGCCAAAACACACATGCAACAACCTCCCGACTACCACAAGCACCCACGCACACAAAGAATCATGCCCCTTCGCCCGCCCGTTCAAGCAGGCCAAATATCTGGTTTTAGTCCTCTTTGCTAAGAAAGGCCAGGTAACAGGTCTATATAAAGGTCTATAAAAAGGCCTCAAAGCGCATGACAAATTAGCATAATGTAAAAACAGTCAGTCCAATGTAAGTTCGCACTGCAGTCCAACTACACAGCACGGTTTTTGAGTTTATCTTCCTCGCTAAGGGCTAAATGAAACCATCACAGAAGTAACACAAAGCCTTTCTCTGTGTTGAATAGTTTTAGGGGCTGCAGAACACAGTCTGTGTTGATTGATAGCATTCGCTGGGCTCTCAAAATTCGTAGAATTATAAATTCATATTGGTTTCCAAAAATAAACTGGTATTCTCATCAGGGGTGTAACGGTACGCAAAAATCAATTTCGGTTTGGTTCAGTTTCCTGGAGGGCTCGGTTCGGTTCATTTTCGTTACAAAAACAAAATCTAAAAATAACTTGGAAAAGTAGCAATCTTTATTTTGAAAAGATAAAGATTTTTGTATGCAAAGTTAAGAAATGGGACCCATTTGGGTGATATTATAAATAAATTGCACTCTTTACACATTGTGTAACAATGAAATTACGATAACTTTAAATTTTAATGATTGTTATGGGCTAAATTGCTTTATCATAATTAATAAGTGATAATGAGGCAGTGATTATCAGACTGTTGTGGCTTCGGGCCATTCACTGGAATAATCAAGGACATTTCTGATGCCACTGGCCAGAACAGAGCCAGGCTCAGAGCTCCGCTGTACACCGGTCTGGGCTCAGCTGTGAACAAGGGGGCGGAGCTGACGCACCGCATCCTTTCAACAGACGTTTTTCTCCTTGTCCAGATCAGGATTGAACTGTGATCTAATCTACTGTGTCTAAGAATAAAACGCGCTCGTGTTTGGAGCCTGTTGCTTCAGCCAAATGGTTCAATGTGTATAGAATAGTTCAACGTGACTCCAAAGCGCTCGAACTGCCACAGAATAACAGGGAGAAAGGAAGCGATCCACATGCACGTAGCATTTATTTGTCAGATGCCGCACATGGCCAAAACAGAGTCCGGTTAGTGGAGAAAGAGAAAGGAGGTGGACATGACAGAAACGAGAGGCGGCTGCTGCTGCTACATGTTGAACTAGAGCCGCTCTTTACTCTCTCTACACCGCCGCAACTTGGGTCGTGAACGGAGGGTGCTATGGCGGGTACGAGGCCGTTATAGGAGGGACTTGAGACCCTCCTTAATCCCCGTGGCTGGCACTGTTCATGTGCGCGGCACCCCCGTTTACAGGCTGTGCGTCCGTGCGAAAAATCGCCAAAAAACTTGGTTCCGCTTAAAATCACATTAATGATGAATTTACATTATTTAATTAACCGAAACGGTGCACAAGTGGAACGATCCGAGCAGGCCAAACCGAAACGGTTCAATACATCCATGTAAACCGTTACACCCCTAATTCTCATGAACGGTATGATGTGGCCTAACCTTATTGTGTATTTAAAAAACAAACTAAAGTTCACCTCTCTGTATTTCCTTACCAGCAGGATTGTTGCGACATTTTTCAAAACTTGCAAACATTAATCTAGAGCATGTCACTGGGATTCGTTTGAGTCACTCACTGCTGTATTGGCGTGAACAGAGTTTTTTTTTTACATTGGCCGACAACAACAAGCAGTTGCAATATTTGACAACATGACAATACCTGCAAAAAAAACACGACAAACAGGAAAGCAGCAAGTTTTGCTGTGTTTATGTGGAAGGTGTTTGTGTCTCCGAGAGAAATCTGCAGCTGTGAAGGCAGACTAAACTCCTAGTCACACAAATCATCTTGCACTCTTATAAACCAGAGTAGAGATGACAGGCAGTGTCAGTATTACTGTCAACACATGTTGCTTTCTTTCTCCTCTGGAGTCTGCCTTAAGCCACTGATGTAATATGTCACAACTTTAAGCTCTGCAGGAAATATAATATTTTGGGATGCATTACTTGCTCATGTTAAAAATGCTGAAATTAAACCAGCTTTAGCAATGCCACAATGCCCCCTGGGCAATACATAACAACAGATAAGATATTCATTAAATATGAAATTATGACACAGTCAGGATCTTAAATGAGTGGGTTCTGGTCCTTTTTTAGCCTAATCGTAGCTGGAGGAGAGTCATTGGCAGAATGTTAGATTGCAAGATACATGTAATGTGGGCCACTGTACCTGCAGTGGTACAGCAGAACATAATTACAATTCTCAAATTTGAGTCTTTCAGTGTTACAATAACATGCCTCCTACTGCAATATGGTTGGTGTGCTTTATGTTTTCTTATTAAATGCAATATATGAGTGACACGATGATATCTAGCACAGCATTCAGAAACAAAATCAGAATAGAATTTATTTCCATTGTCAATGAAGGTTTCACAGACTAGGAATTTTCTTTGGTGTACTCGTGCAACATGAAACCTAAACTAACAATCATAAATAATAAACTATGAAAAATGGTATATAAAAAAATACAAACTCTAACTGTAGGGCGTGCATAAGAGTAGAATAGGTAGGGAGATCTAATAAAATAGCAATTTAACACAACACAGAACAAGCTTTGTCTTTTTTTTTATTTTTTACTTTTGTTCTTTTATGTTGTTTTGCCTTTGATTTGTTGTTGATCTGTTTTGCTTTGTTCTTCCCTTCTCTCTCTTCTTTTGTAAGAAATAATAAAATTATATATAAAAATATTCAACTACAGAGTACAGATGAAGACTGAAGAATCTTATCTGCCTACGATGGACAACTCCTGTCTCCTCCGACTGAGAACAACATACATACATACATACACATACATACAACATATATATATATATATATATATATAAAGAGGAGTATCTAATGAAGGCACAAAACTGATGTTGATATAGAGATAAAAATGTAGTGGATAGAAGTGGATACAATAGTCATTTGGCTTTGGAATAGTACATATTATACAGAATATCAGTGGGATACCATTGTTATTTTCACGAAGGGTTTGTAATCTGTCAATCACAACTTGCAGAAGCACTCGCTAGTCTCTTATCACACTCCTTGTATTATAGCCCTACATTGAGATGGGTACAACGTAAAGTGAGAGCGTCAGTTTGTATTGAGGACGCATGAATGCAGCGCTGATGAAAGCTCATGCTGATAATGGCTTTTTCATTATGTCCTTAGCCAGGCTTTCTTTGCTGTTGCAAGAGGAACAGCAAAGTTGAGAATTATTTCCTCACCGCAACTCAAGCTCGCTCTGTGTCTGACCATTTCTGCCCGATTAGGTGCTGCTGGGAGACAAAATGGTTGGTGTGTGGTTGAGTGTATTCACCCCTAAAATGAGTAAATGATTTCTGTAACTATGACTTTGCTAGTAAAAAAAAGAAAAGAAAAAAGAGGAGATCCGAGGCACTTCAAATATTTTTTTCTTTTTTTAATGGGACGCCAAAATGACTTAGCTATACTTTGAAAGTAATTTAGGAAAAGATTATCCAAGAGTTTAAACGATCATCGAGTGCCAAAATATGCTTTTTTTCCCCCTCAGGTTGTTAGTGTTTAGTAATTAATCATCATAATTCGTCTTTGTTTTTGGGAAGAAATCCCTACAGCTTTCTATCAAAACATGGGACTGCCACAAAGGCTAGGGCTTGGTCCAGAAACATAACAGACTTGTGACTCATGTGGCTGACTTGGTTCAAGATTCAAGATTTTTCATTTGTCAAACCACGTGAATGGTTTGAAATTATGTTTCTCTCATCGTTGATTGTGGAGCAGTGGGAGGGAGGCCAGGGAGTTCAGCTTCCCGATGGCCCTGTGTACGAAAGTCGACTGGAACTGACCCGTAGATTCCGCAGTCTCCACCCTGAAGGCATCACCCTGAAGAGACTGTGTGATGGGTGCTCTCTATAGTCCCTCTGTAGAAGTTGGACATAACGGAGGCTGGGACTCTGGCTCTTCTAAGCTTGCGGAGAAAGTAGAGACGCTGAATACTTTTCTTGACCAGTGATGTGGTGTGCATGGTCCAGGAGAGCTTCTCTGTGATGTGCACACCCAGGAACTTAGTGCTGGTCTTGGAATGATTTCAGAGTTTTGGGGATATTGACAAAAATGAATATCTCCATATCGATATTCAGACGATATTTTTGCAATCCTTCGAAGAAATGTGTGCAAACTGGCAAAGAAGGTCTTTTGACTTGCTGCATCTGACCTATAATTGTATGGATTTACCAGAACATAAAGATGAGACATCGATTTTAAACATGAACCAAGTTACTGTACTAAAGTAAGTACAGTTTTAAGTTCCCTATTTAGATTTTTCTCGATTCTTAGTTTGTACCTTCTTTTATTTTAACATCTGCATTTTTGTCCTCGCAACAAACTGTAACTGGGCCACTAGGGGCGCTCTAGTGGGAAAAAGCATGTGTTTACCCTCTGGGGCGAAATGCCTGGCTGTGTGGAATGCCTGGATTTTATTTAGGCCACCCAAACCAGAGCGTGGACAACCGCAAACAATGCACATTGCCTTTTCGAGCAGCTATTTTATTAATTGTAACATTACATCGGCTTCACTCTTCACGTTTTTGGATTGTTGCTTCAACCTGTGACGTTATTTTAAGAAGCAACATAACACGCGGTATTGCAAATCTTACTCTCCTGTAGTTGCAGAAACAATCGTGATTTTATATATTTGTACTAAAAAAATACATAAAATACTGTCAAACAAACCCCTGCAGTATTAAAATCGCTACATATTATTGTTTAGAAGGTGGTAGTGTGCGTTATTTGTTTTCTTTAATGTCGTCAGCTGACCTTCAAACCATTTTTCATGTTTGGGGGGTCGGATTGTACAAATTTAGCATTTCGTCCAAACAAAAATTTGGGTATTATTGTCTAAACCAGTGGTTCCCAACCTTTGTCTTGCGTACCCCATGGGCCCTTCATTTATACTCCAAGTACCCCCTGCTTCGATGGTTTTCCTGATTTATTTAGAAAGTGAATGACAAAAAATCTAATTTATCAGTGAAAAGATGCAAAATACTCAAGTTCTCACTTAAAAAAAAAAAAGGCTTTTCTTAGAACATAATAATCAAAAATACAATTATTATTTTTTTAATCTGAAATAATTCTAATACCCCCTGCTAAGCTCTCGCTCTCCCCCGTACCCCTGGTTGGGAAACACTGGTCTAAACGATATATCAGCCACCTCTAGGTCAATATGAGCGATCGCGATGTCGTCATGTCCGGGGCTTCGGTAGGCAACATGAATATTTTAAATGAATAATAATAGTAAAAAGCAGTTCTATGATGAGGCAAAAACATTGTTCACAAACAAAGCAGTGCTTCCCTGGCGTTGTATCAGATCTGTGATTTACTTAAACAGCACTACTCGTCTGAATGCATCAGCTGTTGCCTACCGTTGGCCCAAACAAAATTGCGGAAGAAAACAATAACAGCGATCGCTCCTATTGCCACAGCTTTTTTTTTTTTGTCATTTTGAGCCTGGGACTGGCAGAAAGTACCTCACTGTGGTCACATCTTGGTATGACTTGCAAAGCAGTCTAGTCTTGTAATTTTACTGCAGCCTTCTTTCCTAAGCCACAGAAAAGCCTCTTGTTCATCCTTATCGAGGCTGTGGAGGAGCCACGGAGGCAGCAGCGGAGTGGGGGTTTGCACACATCTGGATTCGCTCAACATGACTGACATTCCTCGGGGGGGAACGGGGAGTCGGATAGGGCAACAGCGAAGTGGTAATGAACTAGTCTAATGCCAATGCCAGTCACCCGTGCACCGTCCCACTGGGTAGCTGTGCACATCATAAGAGCGAGGTGTTTACCGTGCAAACAAAATCCCATGACTCTCGATCTGCCGCAGCCAATGGGTGTGGGAACGAGGCTGCAACCAGGGAGTTTGTGTAACTCCAGGACTGCCCTGACTATCCATTACTTGGTCAGATGTTTTTAGTGACTTCACGCTATAAAAATGTTCAACTTATTGGTGTCGTTTTTCAGCAAGCAGCTTTTAGAAGAGGAGTGGTTTTACTCGTTAGTGACATGCGTTGAAAAGTTATTGAATAAGAATACGGTTATGGGGGTGGGCGGGGGCCTTGTTGTGTAGGTCCTCTATCATTAATGACCTGGAATTGACTTGCTTTTTTAAAGTTTATTTAAGGATAACACGCCCAACTTGATTTCCATCATTGCAACTTTTTCTGGAGTTCATGCTGATACTCAATTTTGTGTTATTCTTCTCATTTGTAACTGTTTTTTCAAGGGCATCATGTTAAATTCTCTGTAAGTTTGTTTTGTTAGACGTCTAGCCTGTTGTCCCTGATTCTCTCGCTTTTGAAACCTTGTCCTGTTCAAATTCACCAAGTCTCATCTCTTTTTGAACAATCATATTAAACCTACAATGGCACTGGTCTGTTAGTTTCTACTTGATTCTTGATGTGGCCTGGACAGTTAGCTTCTAGATCCAAAATCAGACCAACTGTTCATCATTTCACTGCTGAACTCTCTTCACTTCTTCTCTCTCTAGGATGCGTTCACGCCCCCCCATTAAGTCAGTTTCTTGTTATTGCCTTCTTAGTTGCAATCAAAATAGTTTACTAATGTTGACAATATTTAATCTGCATGTATTGCTCTATCACATTTGAATATCTTTTGCCATACTGATGAAATGAAGATTGTAATTATACTGTTATAAGCTTATACTACTCAAACGTTGTGGCTTTCCAGAAACACATTTTGTCATGTAAGGCTGTAGTTGTTTTGTAGTTGTTTCTGTACAGTTCCAAATGGTAAAAAGAACCAAGTGCTGTTTTTATTTATTTATTTTCATTGAGGTATTGATTTAGCTACGCATATCTTAAGGGTATCCTTTGAGCCATGCGACTTTGAATGATAAATCAATGTTCTTTGGAGCTCATTCACTTCCCTTGAACTCTGCTTTGCCTCACACAGTTTAGAGCAAACACTGTGCTTTTGGCCACTTAAACAATCTAAGTAGTACTGATATTTCATCTTGTGAGGCTGATCTGTAATGATGAAGATGAGGATAATGAGGAGGAATAGACGGAGAGGTGTTGTGTTTGTGAAATGGGTCAAAAGGAAGTGGAGGGTGTGTAGTGGGGCGCTTGTGTCATTCTGCAGCTGAGGCTCGGCTGTGTGGGAATTGACTGTCTGTGTTGACAGTGCATAGCTTTATTCCACTGGGACGCAAAAGTAATGGTCCCTCTGTGTCCCACCCTGACTGTCTTGCACAAATAAGCCCCCACTGGCAGCACACGCGTTTGCACAATGGTTCTCAACTGTTCGGTCGAGGGATCATTTTAGTGGGTCGTGGGCCATTGCCTAAAATCACTGTTGATACTTTTGATGCTCAGCTTTATGATTAATGATATAATCAACGTAGTAGTAGTAGTAGTAGTAGCAGCAGCAGCAGCAGCAGCAGCAGCAGTAGTAGCACTAGCACTACTACTACAACTACTACTACTATGGTAACTTGTCATGATAGGGTAGCCACTTACCGGTCAGTCTGCTGATGTTCAATGCAAGAAGTTGAAATACAGCCTGGTGTCCTCATCATTGTCTCCAGTGGGGTTTACTCAACTTAGGTCTGCCCCATAAGTTCCACCTGAATATTCATCCTGGCTCTAATGGTGTTCTGACTGATACTCCAGGGTGACAACTGCAAATACGACCCAGAGCCTTACAGTCCACACATTCAGAGTTATCCATCCAACAGGGCTTGTGGCCATTGCACTGTGTTGTTGTGGCTCAAATTGACTTACGTATAGTTGAAAAGACAGGAAAAGGTAGGCAGACTGAGGCTGCATGCTATGCTGTTTACAGGGCGCTACCAAAAGACATGGTGTTTCCATGTTACATGGGCGCAACACGCCTTTTAACAGGTTTATAGTGTGTAGTGCGTACTGCTTTACATGTCAGCAACTTGTTTGTGTTGTCTCCAGGAACTGATCTTTGTGAATATCTGTAAGAAATTTGGGTTTTGATTCAACTTTTCAAAAAACATTCACAGTCGTTATAATTTGAGCTGTCCTCTGCACTTTCATAGTCCCAGATGTACAGTGTTTTAAGCCTCGGTGGAGGGAAATTGTGGTGTGTTCTTTCCAGTGATGTGCCTTTTTATATAACCAATTAACAGCTCTGCACATGAATTCTAATCTGAGGTGGATAATTAATTTTCTCAAAGCAACACACGAGAGCTGGCATACGAGTTGTGTTTATATCTTTATTTCCATCATTATTAACAGCAGGTTATTTAACAGCTACTGAGAAACCTATTATCACGAGAAGACGAAGGTAAAGATGTGTTTAGTTTCTACCAATATTCCCGTCTCACTGAAAAAAGCCCATCAGTTGTTTCATAACAAAACAAAACAAAACCTGCTGATACAGTTTCTGTTTACACCATCAAGCACTGATTTTCCTCTTCATCGAATTGTTACAATCACCATAGTGTCAAAAAATAATAATTTTCTTATTCTAATGAAGTGAAACAAAACAAGACAAGATATAAACCAGCCATTTCTAAAGTGTACCATACCATACCCCACCAAACTCCCCAGTATTAATAATTCATTCTATTTTACATTGTTACATTATTAACGTTGTTTTACAGTTTAAAATTATGTGTTGAAATAATAAATGGCACAGACTGTCGACTGAATACTGATTGAAAGTAGTATTTAAACAAATGAAAGATGCATAAGAGAAAAACAATGAACCAAGGCACTCCTCCCACATTGTAATTCTCTATTTACATTTTCTAAAAAGCCTATATTGTACTGGGCTAATACATATTCAAATCTTTTAAAACATGTTACTGGTTTCTTCCACGCGTATCTGCTCCAACAAGCCTTTTTCAAGAATTCAAGACCGATGCACCTGAAAACATCTAAAAAGATGAATGAATGAAAAAACAGCCTTCCTTCCCCCTCGCCAGGCCACGCCTCCTGGTATGACACGTTATCGTCTGTTATTAATAGTAGACTTGCATTTTGATTCATCTGTTTCACTTGCTTTCACATGCTGCCGATGCGACCTTCTCTTGCCCGGCTTGAGACCTAGAAATCTGTAAATAACGTACCTCGTGTCTCAATTTAACAACAAAAGAGTTTAG
The DNA here is from genome assembly GCA_900303255.1 of Lesueurigobius sanzi. Lineage (NCBI taxonomy): Eukaryota > Metazoa > Chordata > Actinopteri > Gobiiformes > Gobiidae > Lesueurigobius > Lesueurigobius sanzi. The sequence goes on from OMNZ01108318.1 coordinate 14,169, forward strand.
TTACCTCCTGTACACACCGATGGGTTAAAGCCACGCCCACAGGTTACTCATGAATAGGGCTGGGTACCGTTAAACGATACCAGTACGGTAACGAAAAAATAATGAAGGTACTACCGGTATCGAAAAATAAATTGGTACCGAAAACTGGTACCGAAAAAATATTTATCGTTGGAAAGCAAATTCCTCTTCCTGGTGGATCTGAGACTGCAGTAAAGAAAGGGCTGAGGTGTTTCAGCTCAAATAAATGATAAAAACACTAAAAGAAACAGTATTTTATAGAGTAAATGATCATTATTGTTCTGTTTTATGGTTCTACAACAAAACTAAAATCAAGCACGAGGATAAATGACTCGATTTGAGAATATTAGTCTTGTTTAGAGCAGTTTTGACTAGATTAGGCACATTTACTACTGTCATCTAGATTATTTGGTTTATTTCATGACAATTTTTACTGATTCTAAGGTAATCTCACTTGAATTAGGGAAATAAAACTGCCCAAAGACCAATTTTCTTACCCCATTGGTAAATTAATTTAAATAAAAAAGGAACTAAGTAGAAATCTATTGAAGCAAGTCAAAACAAGTGGTTAGAATTAGGTCAAATGAGCCACTAAAACAGCTCAAATTTAGATAAATAAGATGAATTTGGGTCATTTAAACTTCTAGATATTTACTTTTT